>JASAMW010005799.1:0-18945 GCA_030247985.1 Epsilonema sp. ZAB3_2 | reverse complement strand
GGACTAAAAATGCACCCAAAGAAGTGCAACTTCTTTAGAGAGGAAGTACGATATTTAGGGTTTATTTTATCCAGAACTGGATTGAAACCTGACCCAGAGAAAATCGCTGCAGTAGTGAACTACCAGCAGCCAACATCAGTGAAAGGCGTACGAGCATTTTGTGGCTTATGCTCTTACTATCGTCGTTTTATTCCAGGATTTGCGATGATAGCACGACCACTGTACGATGTGATGAAGAAAGAACAACCGCCTCAGTTCAACTGGACGACAGAGATGGAAGTCAGCTTCCAGAAAATGAAGCAGCTAATGACAGAAGCACCTGTACTGGTCTTTCCGAATTTGAAAGCACCATTCGTCATTGAGACCGATGCATCAGGTACTGGATTAGCAGCTATACTATCTCAGTACGTACCTGTAGGAGAGAGGTCAGCGACGCCACCACCCTTGAAAGGATCAGAAGTAGTTGAATGGGGTATGATGGCGTTAGCACCAACCAAACTGAGAGAACGAGTTGGGTACGAGCTACATCCAGTTGCATATGCAAGCAGAGCCTTGCGTGGCGCCGAAGTACGCTACCATTCAAGCGAAGCAGAGCTTATGGCTGTTTGGTTTGCATGCAAGAACTTCGAGAACTATATATACAACTGTTTCGTCATCGTGTACACTGACTCGACCAACGTACGTGATTGGTTGACTGATGACAAGCCACCAAAGAACAAGAGAATAGCACGATGGAAGATGCAGCTGCAAGACTTTGGCATTAGCGCAGTACAGCATCGACCTGGAAAAGGAAATGTTGCAGCTGATGCACTGTCACGTCAGTTTGAAGCACTGGAAGAAAACGTTATACGTTTTGCATTGTCCCCTGATTTTACATCGACCCAGGACTACTTGCATTTATGCAAGGAGATGCAGCAAGAAGATCGACGGATTCGAGCAATCATCGACTTCAAAAAGAATCATCGAGTACCAGCTGATGAAAACTTGGCAGATTGGATGAGGCATATGGAGAACAAATTTCACATTGTCGATGGACTTGTGTACTATGCTGACTATGGAGAACCACATCTCCGTATATACGTACCAGTACGAGCACGTGTGGATCTACTGATGTCATTGCACTCGCACCCATTGGGCGGTCATCAAGGAAAGATGAAGCTATGGGAAGCAGTAGAACCATACTACTACTGGCCACGGATGAGAGAACAAATAATCCACTTTGTGGATTCCTGTTTTGTTTGTGCAGTACGGCAAGGCCAAGGACGACCCATCAAGCCATATTTACAATCCATAGAAACGCCCAAAAAGCCTTTTCAAATTGTAGCTACTGACATAGTTTCACTACCTACCACTAAAAAGGGCCATAAATATGCACTATTTGCAACTGACTTATGTACAGGGTTCGTTGCAGGCGGACCAATGAAAAATCAAACTGCCGAGACGGTAGTACGTACATTCGTCAAGTACATAATGCAGTTTGGCATGCCAGAACGATTGATCAGTGATCGAGGAACGCAATTCACGAGCCAGTTGTGTCAGGAATTTTGTGCATTTTTTGGCATTCGACAGAATTTCACCACCACTTTCCACCCGCAAGCCGACGGACAGAGCGAAAGAACAAACAGAACGATGATCGCCATGATCTCAAAATGTGCGGACGCAAGATCAGACGACTGGCACGAAATATTGCACATGCTAATATTAGCATACAACGCAAGGACTCAAAGAAGAACTGGGTTTCCACCCTTTTATGCACTGTTTGGCAGAGAAGCAATGTTCCCGCAAGAATCACCATTCGGCGCGGCAGCAATGACGAAAGCAGTGGATTTGGATGACTATCTCAGCCAATTGCCACTTCACTTGTCGACCATATGGGATGTACTGGCAAAAATATCAGAAGAGGAGAAAAGGCGACAGAAGAGCTACTACGACCAGAAGGCCACGCAGCACAAATTCAAGCTAGGAGATTCCGTCTTCGTCTACTCGCCAGAAATCAAGAAGAGCAAGACTGGCCCACAATTCAAAGGTCCTGGAGTAATCATAGCACTGGACGAACCAAATGCAACCATCAGGTTTGGTGATCCTATGGACACTGCAGCACCTACGAAGACAGTACATATCTCCAAGCTATCGAAAGCACAACAAGCAATGGTAGGTCAAAAACCATTCTTGGGAGACAAAAGAGCACAATTTCCCAAGCCTTCAATTGGACGAACGGAAGATGAGATGGAACCAGGTACTGAGAAAATCACATCCGGACCATTGTCCACTTACCGAAGACCTAAAGCACTCACTCCCCAGCAACCAAAGGAAGAACCAGTAAAGAAAGAATCCGAGACGGATTCGTCTTTTGTACAGGGAGGAGAGGAAAAAGGAAAAATAGCAGTACCTACCACCTCAACGGAGACGAAAACTGAAGAAAACCCGCCTTTAGTTACCGTACCTACGCAAAGAACTCAGAAGCAAGTCAAATTCGCGCCGGAAACAAGAACAAAAGTGGAAGAAAAAGAAACATCAGCCAGCACTTTCGACCTGGAGAATAGTACATCGCAGGCTAACGATAGCGATACCAGTGATTTTTCAGAGAAAACTGATGATATCAGTTCTAGTACTGGCAGGAGTAATAGTAGATATGAATTGAGAAAGAAAATTTCCCCAAATGTGCGCCTTAAGACTTTTGCGACTAGTGCTATGCGAATAGCCGAAACCGTACCTTATGCGACCAATGGTGAACATGTATGTGATGTGACTATTTCAGACTTGGTGAAATCGCGATTCAACCAGTCAAAATCAAAGGCAGCGAAGGCTGAACGAAGGAGGCAAAATGCCAAATCGAAAGAAAAAGAAGAAGAGTGCGGAGGACAAAAGTCACAAGAAAAGCAGGACGCCATCAGGGTCCAGGGATACGAGCGAAGAGAAGAAAAAGGAGCAGAATGCTCCTCCAGCCCCAGGTGCAAAGAAGCTTATAGCTTCTGAGTGTGAGAAGAGTAACGTTCAACCCACGATGGACGCAGTACAACAAGAAAGAATGAAGCAGGACGGGACCACATCAATAGTTGGTTATACCAACTCAGTCCCCACCTCTCCAGCATCTACAGTTGGTTATACCAACTCCATTCCTACGCACCCTGCTCCATATCGTAATCTAGAACAGCTAGTACAGCTTATTAATCAGAAGGAACCAGTGGAAGAAACAACCATCGACATGATAGAGGGTAAAGAGGGTACGTTAGAACACGTACTGGAACACCCGAGCACTGAGGATGGAAAGAGTATCTCTCCAGATACTGTATGTACAAGCACTATAGATAGTGCATGTAAGGAAGCAGAGGAAGCGGAAACAGACGGAGAGACGACGATGGAAACCGTACAGTGCGACACGTCAGACCTGTCTGTGGATGTTGAAAAAATCGATGATGAATCTGCAGCTGAGAAACAGGAAGAAGAAGAAGCAGCAGATGAGCAGCTGTACATTCATCCACCGACAGAGGAAGTAGCCATGTTGGAAGAAGCACATAAGTCACTGCAGGCAGAACAGCTGAGCGAAGATGTACTGCGACTGCAACAGAGCATAAGAGATAAGTACGTATCACTGGAAGCCGGCCTAGCACGCACAGCAGAAGATCAGCTAGAAGGACACCAGAGGATGGGAGATCTGTACGCTAAATGGGTGAGAGTACGTGACAGCGATCATGAGAAGTTCGTAAAGTGGTCAAAGGACGGCATACACCGCATGCCGCTACACTTCGGAAACACGATTGGCTGTCTACCTTCGCCCACCAATGGAGAACGAGCAGTACTATTGAAACAAACGCAGGAAGCAGCGGACAAGTACATACGAAAAGCTGATCAGGACTGGAAGCTGCATGTACTGATGCTCAACTATCTAACCATGCTGCGAGTGTACAAAAACGTCGGTTTTTCTATAGAAGACCTGGACTCACTCGGCAAGCATCTGTACGCTATTGGGTTGTGGATGATGCAATGTGGCTACAGTACTGAGTACTTGAGCCCGAGCTTTCGCAGTGACATAGCACAGTTTTTCATAGAGAAAGACGGATATCTACAGGAGCGTTGGACACAGGAACGATTTACCCTTCAAGTACCAACCTTGGAATCCAAACGACCAAAAGAACTCGACCCGTACTGGCAGACGCGTGGACGTATCACAGCACCACCACTCAGTACGGATGCGAGAAGATTCTTGTATGAGTTCTGGAACCTGTACGACGCTATGGATTTTCATATAATCGAAGCAGATGAGAGAGGAGCTGCACAACAGGCGCGAAGCCGACCAGCAGAGGGCGAGTACGAATTTCGACTACAGTACGTACCTCGGGATGCCAAGAGACCGAAGAATTTAGCGTTATGGGACGACAAAGGACGACGCCTAGAACACCAGAAGGCAGCAATTGTCTTATGTCAGTTGTACTACGCACCGGACAAGCATCATCATGTCTGGACTCTCGGCACCAACTGGAGAGAAGGAGGACGAATTCGGCTCACCATTCGGTACCCGTACGGTGACTCACGCAGATATGCAAAGGTACTCAGTTTTGCGATGAAGGAGTGTAAGCCTGACAAGTACCAAGAATGGGCAATAGCTACGAGAGGAAGAATGCGCGATGAGGTAGATGCGTATCGAGCCGAAGTACAAGTAAAGAAGAGGAATGAAGAGAGAGAGGCCAAGGAGAAGAGAGAACTGATGCAGCGCGCTAATCCACCTGCGCCACTAATACCAGCCAATAGAACAAGAAATGCCCGCATTAGAAAAGAGAATGCTGGCGACTATATGAACGAGCGCCTGGTAATTTACGAAGCTCCGACCCGAAATAGACCGAGAGTACTACAGCGGCGTAGTAGAAGTGAAGTCGCACGTCTACTGGGAGCAGAAGCACTAACATGACAACCGGAAGTGACGAACGTATGGAGTACACGCCTAGAAGACGCAACTCAGACAACGGAGCAAACAGAGGAAGACAGATGTCAACTACGCAGGTACGAAGACATCAGTCCCTACCAAAGCATGAGAGGAGACAGGAGCCCGATGCTGGCGCCTTGTGCGAGAGAAAAGAACAGTCAAGAGACTTTGACTGGGAAGACAACTTCCCCAAATTGCCGAGTGTAGTCACTAAAGTGACTAAGGAGAAGAATAAAGAACCCGAGGGGTTCTGGAGTGAAGACAGCACAAACTCCTCTGCCAGCAATATGAAGAAACCAGCACATACAAGAGAAGTCAGGATGGAGAAGAAGGAAGAGCCAGACCTGCGAGGACTTATAGAACAAAGAAAAAGTGAGAAGACCAGCACTACTGGCACTCCACCTCTACCAACAATGACAGCGTCTGTTTTCAAGTGGAAATCACCACAAGCAGTACATAGACCACCATTCCCAACAGTAGTAAGCGTAAAGAGTTTCCGAAATCAGCTAGCAAAGATGGAGCACCTTTTCGCAACCTGTGAGCCCGTACGCAAGATCATTGATAGAGAACAGGCAAATTGGCAAGGAAAGAAAGGTAGCGATGTGATGCGAGCAGCCAACTTGCGCACTTTCTTTAACCCGCCATACGGATGGGCACCGAAAGAGTACGGTAACGTACTACCAATATTGTCGAGTAGTGAGTACGAAGATGTGCATTATTGCGCATTCATGCTGAAAATATTGGACAAATTTCACTACGCACGACTGAGGCAAACAATGGACGGCAGAGCACCGGAGTACGACTTTAACGACAACCAGCTGAGAGTACAGTACGAAGCAAGCTGGCGGTATTGGTGTTGGCAATGTAACTCAGTGGAGCACTATCTGCGGGAAGGCGATTTTCTGTTTGACACGATGCCAAACCCAAGGAGCACTACAGTACCTAGAGCAACCTGGCACCCTGACATGGAACTGAGTATTCGCCCGCCGCAGCAACTAACTGAGTACATAGCTAAGTACAGAGCACTCCGACAGCCACCGCACTCTGCGACAACTGTACCCCCGCAAGAACCGGAAGAAGAGCGACGCCCATCGCCCAAGCGACAGCGAGTACCCAGCGACGTCGCCATGGAACCAGACGTAAAACAGAAACGCGACAGTGAGCAGAATACCACCACTGCAATGACGACCGAACGTGGACTACCCAAGGAAGAAGCAGCGAAGGAAGTGGCACCGGCAGCTGGAGTAGTACAAGCACCGACAGCAGAAATGAGCGAAATGCAGCTGTTGCGTGAGCGGAATGCAATTTTAGAAGCCAAATGTGCCGCCCTCCTTAAGAACACCGCAACCAAGAGTGCCAGCACAACTGAAGAGGAAGAAATGGGGTACGTACATGATCTACTACAAGGATGGACAGACGTAAGCACGGGAAAACCGTGTACGATGGAAGAATGGGAACCATTCCAGCTAGTACGTAGCAGCGACCCAAAGAAATCGCGGGATAGAGAATTACTGCTACAGAAGCTGTTTAAGAAGGAATACGCAGTCTACCCCAACCTCACGGCACCGGACGAACATTTGAAGAACACACCACCGCCCGGATATGAGAGAATCACGGCGTATGTAGCGGCGAAAGAAGATGATGCACGCTGGAGTACGGTGCATCAGAAGGAAGGGTTCCTTAATGGAATAGTAGTAGCTACATACAAACCAGCACCGCCTAGTGACATGCCGCCGTTAGAAGGAACGTATTGATTTACTAATCAGCTGCTATAGCATAACATGTAGTAAAAGTTCAAGTTCGTACGTATGTATAGTATTCATTTTTGTTCGTTCATTTATTTTGTTACGTACGTACGTACAGCACTTTCCATGATTACGTATACTTACGTATAGTATGATGTATGGGTACTACAGTACCGTACATGTGTAAGTGGTTCAGCACTAACAAAATAATTTTTATGCCAGAGATGTTTTCAGTGCCAAGCAACAGCTATTGGCAGAGTTAAGCATATAGGCTTCAACCTTATGGCACTAGCCAAGTTACACATAACTTCATAACGCGCATGCAACCGGACAACCCGGTTGCCAGGGAGATATTGTACCGTCTCCACCGCTACTTGCAGGTATTGAGCCCCATTATGGTGTGGAAACGCGCGCTCTCTCATAACTCTGTTTGTTCAATCGTCAGGGCACTTCGGAAAGTTTGCTCGTATTTTCCCTTTTATCCCCCTCTATTATCCGTCTACATTACACGCATCTGATTGGTACGTGAGGACAAGAGTACGTAATGTACTACGCAAGGCACTACAGCTTTCATTTACATACTGTTATACAGTATCCAAAAGCAAGACCACATGGACCCGGAGATCTCGATTTACGTCATTCGGAACTTGATTCTGGGTCTGAGAACCATGTGGGATTAGTGAAAACCCCACGTGGCTGCCAGAGTACAATTGAAGAGAAGGAACGACTCACAGACTCCACTTGAGTTTGAAGTCTAGCTCCCTCAACTATGAACTAACCAATAAAGAAGCAACATGACACGAGTGAACAAAAGTGACAATGCATGCATGTATAAGAACCAGTTCTGATGCACTTTATGTAAATATGATGTCAACGAGAGAGGCAACTTAGTGCCGCTCGTCAGTCTAGTCAATCGCTCTCGTGCAGTCCTCTACGTATGTTTTGTCTTTGCTGTGCTCTGCTTGGATAGAAGAAACTTCTCTGTACCTACCGTATACCCGCCGTCCAAACTGGTCTGGAAAAGCTTTGCTTCCCCTGACGCGCTTCCCCGTACATACGTACATATATTTATCGAGTCCTACCCCACTACGTACATTGCCTTATCTAGCTAGCACTTCCACAGTCGTCATCATCTGTATCGCTCAAGCACCTTCGTTCGACTGGCTTGTCGTTCTCTGCTGTTCGAACTTCCAAGTACTCCTGGAGCCCTCTGGACTGGATCATAGTCTGAACGGCGAGAGAACTCTACTGTTTGGTTCTAGTACGTCCACGAACTACCTACACCGACCGTATTTTGGGTGGGACTTCTAGCGAAGCTGGAATCCTACAAATGTACGATGTACGATCGTACATTGATATATCGATCGTACATTTATATTTCGATTATTATTACATCGATCTGTATTGTCTGTATGATCCATCTTGATATATATACGATCGTACATATATTATCGATCTTGTATCGTTCATTATTTCTATCCGACTTTCCAGCAGGGATGTCTGGGTAGGAATCTTCTCTACATCCTTGGCATCACCTGTTATTGGACTGCTTTCATTCGAGAAGCGCCTTTTTATTGACGTTTCTATACTGTAAACCCTCTATTGCGGGGGAGTAGGGGCTTGGGGGGGGGGAGATTAATTTCACGTATGGTTTTTTATCTCCTGAACTCATTTTGGCGGTTACTTTCCATTTTGCAAGCTCCTCTAATCAAACTCAGCTTTTAGCTCGAAAAATTGTGAATTTTAGTCTAATTTCGAAGTGGTAATGTGATGTGTCTTGACAACTGTTTAAAAAAGCATGGGGTGCCCTATGTATCCTTGTCTATCTCTTTAATAGCAGCTATGTTCAATCTCCCTACCCTATTCTGCTGAACCTTGTACTCCATATTCACATTTACTCATTCTCATACTACCTACTACCTATCTACCTACCTATATAATGCCTACCTCACCTAGTTTATCTACCCTCTCCTTCATCCCTTTTGCGCTTTCATGGAGAACACCTGTAGACGTTCTCCTTATTCACATCTTTATCTACCTACCTACCTAGCATCATGCGTACTATGTATGTCGCACATAAAGCTAACCTAAGCCTCCTAAGCCTAACTCATCAAATGGCCTAGCCTCACCTGATATGGAGGTATTAGTATATGCTCATATCGTTTGCTCCTCATACCTGTTCATTGGACTGCTTTCGTTTTGTTTTTTTTTTTCGTACTTGCTGTGGTGATAGGTTGAGTAAAGTTTAAATGGGCACCTACATTGTACTTAAGAAGAAGCTCTGCCGTTCTCTCTAGTGGGTTGTACATCTTTAGTATGGGTACAGAGGCTCGCTCTATGTATGTTCGTACGTACATATGTGCAACACACATGTATAGAACGTCATAAAAAGGTGTACTATCCGAATAAGAGTCCAACTGAAGGGTATGAGGACACAACGAATGATGGCATACATACCTCACTGATGAGTGAGAGGCGTTTGACTGAGGTTAGGTTAGGCTTAGGCTTAGCTTTATGTACGTACGTATGCATATACGTACGCATGTATTTTCCTTAGTCTTAGGCTTAGGCTTAGACTTAATGTATGTGAATGGTAGAAACGTAATACAAAGTGTGCTCTCCGAATGAAAGAGTCCAACTGAACAGGTATGGCACGGGTGACTATGGTCCTCCATGTACAGGTGAGGCTAGGCCGTATTTGACTGAGGCTTAGGCTTAGGCTTAGGCTTAGCTTTATGTACGTACATATGTACGTACAGCATGTGCAAATATAGAAACGTCATAACAAAGGTGCTACTATCCGAATGAAAGCAGTCCAACTGAACAGGGTATGGCAGGAGCACAACGAATGAATGAGCATATACGTACATACCTCCACTGATGCAGGTGAGGCTAGGCCGCATTTGACTGAGGCTTAGGCTTAGGCTTAGGCTTAGGCTTAGCTTTATGCTCTATACATACGTACGATGTATTTGCCTGAGTCTGAGTCTTCGGCTTAGACTTACCTAGTATGTGCAAATATAGGTAGAAACGTCAATACAAAGGTGCTGCTCTCCGAATGAAAGCAGTCCAACTGAACAGGGTATGACAGGAGCACAACGAAGGAATGAGCATACAAACCTCCACTGATACAGGTGAGGCTAGGCCGTATTTGACTGAGGCTTAGGCTTAGGCTTAGACTTAGGCTTAGGCTTAGGCTTAGCTTTATGTACGTACGTATGTACGTACAGCATGTGCAAATATGGAAACGTCAATACAAAGGTGCTGCTCTCCGAATGAAAGAGTCCAACTGAAAGGGTGTGGCAGGAGAGGAGCCATGAATGAATGAGCATACATACCTCCACTGATTCAGGTGAGGCTAGGCCGTATTTGCCTGAGGCTTAGGCTTAGGCTTAACTTAATTTTAGGCTCGTATTTACGTACAGTATGTGCAAATACTGCATGTAAGCCCTCGTTTGTAGCCCCCTCAATATGGCCCCCTCGTATATAGCCCCCTAATCGGCGACTAACATATTTGCCCTCGTAATCCCCCTATTGAGAAACGCGAAAAGCAACGAAAAACGTGTGTTTTTTGCGTTAAAAACAGCGTTTTGGGGGTGTTTTCATGCATAGGAGATTGTGCACCTCATTTGGAACAGTTCTGAACATTTTACCTGTGGCACCTCTTCGACAGAAAATTTTTGATGATAAAATTTCACAATTTTTCGAGCTAAAAGCTGCAGTTTTGATTAGAGGAGCTGGCAAATGGAAATACGCCATAAATGAGTTCAGGAGATAAAAAAACCTTATACTTTTGGTGCAAATGTAAAATGCCCTCATATATTGCCCCCCCCCCTCGTGTATAGCCCCCTAATGGGACTAACGTATTGATGCCCCGGGTTATAGTTTCAGTATAGAAACGTCAATAAAAAGGCGCTGCTCTCCGAATGAAAGCAGTCCAACTGAACAGGTGTATGCGCAAGGATGTATGAGAAAGAATAGTCCGCTGCAAGGCCCGCGCAGATCGATCCCTGTCTGGAAACGTCGTGATAGAAATAATCGAACGATACAATGATCGATAATATATGTACGATCGTATATATATCAATGATGGATCACTACATGACAATACATGATCGTATGTAATAATAATCGAATATATAAATGTACGATCGTATATATCAATGTACGATCGTACATCGTACATTTGTAGGATTCCAGCTTCGCTAAGAAGTCCCACCCAAAATACGGTCGGTGTAGTGGCGTAGTTCGTGGACGTACTAGAACCAAACAGTAGAGTTCTCTCGCCGCTTCAGACTATGATCCACGTCCAGAGGTGCTCCAGGAGTACTTGGAAGTTCGAACAGCAGAGAACGACAAGCCAGTCGAACGAAGGTGCTTGAGCGATACAGATGATGACGACTGTGGAAGTGCTAGCTAGATAAGGCAATGTACGTAGTGGGGTAGGTACTCGATAAATATATGTACGTATGTACGGGGAAGGCGGGGGAAGCAAAGCTTTTCCACTGACCAGTGTGGACGGGGGTACGGTAGGTAAGAGAAGTTTCTTCTATCCAAGCAGAGCACAGCAAAGACAAAACATACGTAGAGGACTGCACGAGAGCGATTGACTAGACTACGAGCGGCACTAAGTTGCCTCTCTCGTTGACATCATCATTTACATAAAGTGCATCAGAACTGGTTCTTATACATGCATGCATTGTCACTTTTGTTCACTCGTGTCATGTTGCTTCTTTATTGGTTAGTTCATAGTTGAGGGATGCTAGACTGTCAAACTCAAGTGGAGTCTGTGAGTCGTTCCTTCTCTTCAATTGTACTCTGGCAGCCACGTGGGGTTTTCACTAATCCCACATGGTTCTCAGACCGCAGAATCAAGTTCCGACGATGACGTAGAATCGAGATCTCCGGGTCCATGTGGTCTTGCTTTTGGATACTGTATAACAGTATGTAAATGAAAGCTGTAGTGCCTTGCGTAGTACATTACGTACTCTTGTCCTCACGTACCCTACAGGTCAAAAGTACAGGTACTTTGCCGCGCGTACGCGCGTGTACATGCGCGTACTTGAACGGCATCAATTAAGAGGGGGATAAAAGTTACGCGCGAGTGAGCGCGTGCACCATAAATCGGATTAGTCCTCCATCTGAAGCATAAAAACTTTCCGTCCTAACGTTGCCCTGACTTGACTTGAACAAACAGCAGATTATGAGAGAAAAGACGCGGCGGATTATTATGACCACTTGACCCACTAATGGGTCGCCTTCAATACCTGCAAGTTAGCGGCGAGTAGGAGGGAGGATCTCCCTCTCAAGATGCTAAGGGGCGGGATCGCGTACTGGCAAGTCCAATAAAACGCGCGCAATCGTACCTGTACTTTTGACCAGTAGGGTAACTTGGCTAGTGCCATAAGGTTGAAGCCTATATGCTGTAACTCTGCCAATAGCTGTTGCTTGGCACTGAAAACATCTCTGGCATAAAAATTATTTTGTTAGTGCTGAACCACTTACACATGTACGGTACTGTAGTACCCATACATCATACTATACGTAAGTATACGTAATCATGGAAAGTGCTGTACGTACGTACGTAACAAAATAAATGAACGAACAAAAATGAATACTATACATACGTACGAACTTGAACTTTTACTACATGTTATGCTATAGCAGCTGATTAGTAAATCAATACGTTCCTTCTAACGGCGGCATGTCACTAGGCGGTGCTGGTTTGTATGTAGCTACTACTATTCCATTAAGGAACCCTTCCTTCTGATGCACCGTACTCCAGCGTGCATCATCTTCTTTCGCCGCTACATACGCCGTGTCTCTCATATCCGGGCGGTGGTGTGTTCTTCAAATGTTCGTCCGGTGGAGGTTGGGGTAGACTGCGTATCCTTCTTAAACAGCTCTGTAGCAGTAATTCTCTATCCCGCGATTTCTTTGGGTCGCTGCTACGTCTGTGGAATGGTTCCCATTCTTCCATCGTACACGGTTTCCCGTGCTTACGTCTGTCCATCCTTGTAGTAGATCATGTACGTACCCCATTTCTTCCTCTTCAGTTGTCTGGCACTCTTGGTTGCGGTGTTCTTAAGGAGGGCGGCACATTTGGCTTCTAAAATTGCATCCGCTCACGCAACAGCTGCATTTCGCTCATTTCTGCTGTCGGTGCTTGTACTACTCCAGCTGCCGGTGCACTTCCTTCGCTGCTTCTTCCTTGGGTGTCCACGTTCGGTCGTTGCAGTGGTGGTATTCTGCTCACTGTCGCGTTTCTGTTTTACGTCTGGTTCCATGGCGACGTCGCTGGGTACTCGCTGTCGCTTGGCGATGGGCGTCTCTTCTTCCGGTTCTTGCGGGGGTACAGTTGTCGCAGAGTGCGGTGGCTGCGGAGTGCCTGTACTAGCTATACTCGTTGTTCGGCGGGGAATACCAGTCCATGTAGGGTGCAGGTTGCTCTAGGTATGTAGTGCCCTTGGGTTTGGCATCGTGTAAAGAAAACGCCTTCCCGCAGATAGTGCTCCACTGAGTTACATTGCCAACACCAATACGCCAGCTTGCTTCGTACTGTACTCTCAGCTGGTTGTCGTTAAAGTCGTACTCCGTCTGCCGCCATTGTGTCTGCGAGTGAAATTTGTCCATATTTTCAGCATGAATGCGAATAATGCACATCTTCGTACTCACTACTCGACAAATTGGTAACGTTACCGTTTTCGGTGCCATCCGATGGCGGGTTAAAGAAAGTGCGCAAGTTGGCTGCTCGCATCACATCGCTACCTTTCTTTCCTTGCCAATTTGCCTGTTCTCTATCAATGATCTTCGTACGGGCTCAAGGAAAAGGTGCTCCATCTTTGCTAGCTGATTCGGAAACTCTTTAGCTTACTACTGTTGGGAATGGTGGTCTATGTACTGCTTGTGGTGATTTCCACTTGAAAACAGACGCTGTCATTGTTGGTAGAGGTGGAGTGCCAGTAGTGCTGGTCTTCTCACTTTTTCTTTGTTCTATAAGTCCTCGCAGGTCTGGCTCTTCCTTCTTCTCCATCCTGACTTCTCTTGTATGTGCTGGTTTCTTCATATTGCTGGCAGAGGAGTTTGTGCTGTCTTCACTCCAGAACCCCTGGGTTCTTTATTCTTCTCCTTAGTCACTTTAGTGACTACACTCGGCAATTTGGGGAAGTTGTCTTCCCAGTCAAAGTCTCTTGACTGTTCTTTTCTCTCGCACAAGGCGCCAGCATCGGGCTCCTGTCTCCTCTCATGCTTTGGTAGGGACTGATGTCTTCGTACCTGCGTAGTTGACATCTGTCTTCCTCTGTTTGCTCCGTTGTCTGAGTTGCGTCTTCTAGGCGTGTACTCCATACGTTCGTCACTTCCGGTTGTCATGTTAGTGCTTCTGCTCCCAGTAGACGTGCGACTTCTACTTCTACTACGCCGCTGTAGTACTCTCGGTCTATTTCGGGTCGGAGCTTCGTAAATTACCAGGCGCTCGTTCATATAGTCGCCAGCATTCTCTTTTTCTAATGCGGGCATTTCTTGTTCTATTGGCTGGTATTAGTGGCGCAGGTGGATTAGCGCGCTGCATCAGTTCTCTCTTCTCCTTGGCCTCTCTCTCTTCATTCCTCTTCTTTACTTGTACTTCGGCTCGATACGCATCTACCTCATCGCGCATTCTTCCTCTCGTAGCTATTGCCCATTCTTGGTACTTGTCAGGCTTACACTCCTTCATCGCAAAACTGAGTACCTTTGCATATCTGCGTGAGTCACCGTACGGGTACCGAATGGTGAGCCGAATTCGTCCTCCTTCTCTCCAGTTGGTGCCGAGAGTCCAGACATGATGATGCTTGTCCGGTGCGTAGTACAACTGACATAAGACAATTGCTGCCTTCTGGTGTTCTAGGCGTCGTCCTTTGTCGTCCCATAACGCTAAATTCTTCGGTCTCTTGGCATCCCGAGGTACGTACTGTAGTCGAAATTCGTACTCGCCCTCTGCTGGTCGGCTTCGCGCCTGTTGTGCAGCTCCTCTCTCATCTGCTTCGATTATATGAAAATCCATAGCGTCGTACAGGTTCCAGAACTCATACAAGAATCTTCTCGCATCCGTACTGAGTGGTGGTGCTGTGATACGTCCACGCGTCTGCCAGTACGGGTCGAGTTCTTTTGGTCGTTTGGATTCCAAGGTTGGTACTTGAAGGGTAAATCGTTCCTGTGTCCAACGCTCCTGTAGATATCCGTCTTTCTCTATGAAAAACTGTGCTATGTCACTGCGAAAGCTCGGGCTCAAGTACTCAGTACTGTAGCCACATTGCATCATCCACAACCCAATAGCGTACAGATGCTTGCCGAGTGAGTCCAGGTCTTCTATAGAAAAACCGACGTTTTTGTACACTCGCAGCATGGTTAGATAGTTGAGCATCAGTACATGCAGCTTCCAGTCCTGATCAGCTTTTCGTATGTACTTGTCCGCTGCTTCCTGCGTTTGTTTCAATAGTACTGCTCGTTCTCCATTGGTGGGCGAAGGTAGACAGCCAATCGTGTTTCCGAAGTGTAGCGGCATGCGGTGTATGCCGTCCTTTGACCACTTTACGAACTTCTCATGATCGCTGTCACGTACTCTCACCCATTTAGCGTACAGATCTCCCATCCTCTGGTGTCCTTCTAGCTGATCTTCTGCTGTGCGTGCTAGGCCGGCTTCCAGTGATACGTACTTATCTCTTATGCTCTGTTGCAGTCGCAGTACATCTTCGCTCAGCTGTTCTGCCTGCAGTGACTTATGTGCTTCTTCCAACATGGCTACTTCCTCTGTCGGTGGATGAATGTACAGCTGCTCATCTGCTGCTTCTTCTTCTTCCTGTTTCTCAGCTGCAGATTCATCATCGATTTTTTCAACATCCACAGACAGGTCTGACGTGTCGCACTGTACGGTTTCCATCGTCGTCTCTCCGTCTGTTTCCGCTTCCTCTGCTTCCTTACATGCACTATCTATAGTGCTTGTACATACAGTATCTGGAGAGATACTCTTTCCATCCTCAGTGCTCGGGTGTTCCAGTACGTGTTCTAACGTACCCTCTTTACCCTCTATCATGTCGATGGTTGTTTCTTCCACTGGTTCCTTCTGATTAATAAGCTGTACTAGCTGTTCTAGATTACGATATGGAGCAGGGTGCGTAGGAATGGAGTTGGTATAACCAACTGTAGATGCTGGAGAGGTGGGGACTGAGTTGGTATAACCAACTATTGATGTGGTCCCGTCCTGCTTCATTCTTTCTTGTTGTACTGCGTCCATCGTGGGTTGAACGTTACTCTTCTCACACTCAGAAGCTATAAGCTTCTTTGCACCTGGGGCTGGAGGAGCATTCTGCTCCTTTTTCTTCTCTTCGCTCGTATCCCTGGACCCTGATGGCGTCCTGCTTTTTGTGACTTTTGTCCTCCGCACTCTTCTTCTTTTTCTTTCGATTTGGCATTTTGCCTCCTTCGTTCAGCCTTCGCTGCCTTTGATTTTGACTGGTTGAATCGCGATTTCACCAAGTCTGAAATAGTCACATCACATACATGTTCACCATTGGTCGCATAAGGTACGGTTTCGGCTATTCGCATAGCACTAGTCGCAAAAGTCTTAAGGCGCACATTTGGGGAAATTTTCTTTCTCAATTCATATCTACTATTACTCCTGCCAGTACTAGAACTGATATCATCAGTTTTCTCTGAAAAATCACTGGTATCGCTATCGTTAGCCTGCGATGTACTATTCTCCAGGTCGAAAGTGCTGGCTGATGTTTCTTTTTCTTCCACTTTTGTTCTTGTTTCCGGCGCGAATTTGACTTGCTTCTGAGTTCTTTGCGTAGGTACGGTAACTAAAGGCGGGTTTTCTTCAGTTTTCGTCTCCGTTGAGGTGGTAGGTACTGCTATTTTTCCTTTTTCCTCTCCTCCCTGTACAAAAAAGACGAATCCGTCTCGGATTCTTTCTTTACTGGTTCTTCCTTTGGTTGCTGGGGAGTGAGTGCTTTAGGTCTTCGGTAAGTGGACAATGGTCCGGATGTGATTTTCTCAGTACCTGGTTCCATCTCATCTTCCGTTCGTCCAATTGAAGGCTTGGGAAATTGTGCTCTTTTGTCTCCCAAGAATGGTTTTTGACCTACCATTGCTTGTTGTGCTTTCGATAGCTTGGAGATATGTACTGTCTTCGTAGGTGCTGCAGTGTCCATAGGATCACCAAACCTGATGGTTGCATTTGGTTCGTCCAGTGCTATGATTACTCCAGGACCTTTGAATTGTGGGCCAGTCTTGCTCTTCTTGATTTCTGGCGAGTAGACGAAGACGGAATCTCCTAGCTTGAATTTGTGCTGCGTGGCCTTCTGGTCGTAGTAGCTCTTCTGTCGCCTTTTCTCCTCTTCTGATATTTTTGCCAGTACATCCCATATGGTCGACAAGTGAAGTGGCAATTGGCTCAGATAGTCATCCAAATCCACTGCTTTCGTCATTGCTGCCGCGCCGAATGGTGATTCTTGCGGGGACATTGCTTCTCTGCCAAACAGTGCATAAAAGGGTGGAAACCCAGTTCTTCTTTGAGTCCTTGCGTTGTATGCTAATATTATCATGTGATATTTGGTGCCAGCGTCCCTATCTTGCGTCCGCACATTTTGAGATCATGGCGATCATCGTTCTGTTTGTTCTTTCGCTCTGTCCGTCGGCTTGCGGGTGGAAAGTGGTGGTGAAATTCTGTCGAATGCCGAAAAATGCACAAAATTCCTGACACAACTGGCTCGTGAATTGCGTTCCTCGATCACTGATCAATCGTTCTGGCATGCCAAACTGCATTATGTACTTGACGAATGTACGTACTACCGTCTCGGCAGTTTGATTTTTCATTGGTCCGCCTGCAACGAACCCTGTACATAAGTCAGTTGCAAATAGTGCATATTTATGGCCCTTTTTCATAAGTTCCAGGTAGCTGAAACTATGTCAGTAGCTACAATTTGAAAAGGCTTTTTGGGCGTTTCTATGGATTGTAAATATGGCTTGATGGGTCGTCCTTGGCCTTGCCGTACTGCACAAACAAAACAGGAATCCACAAAGTGGACTATTTGTTCTCTCATCCGTGGCCAGTAGTAGTATGGTTCACTTCTTCCCATAGCCTTTAACATCTTTCCTTGATGACCGCCCAATGGGTGCGAGTGCAATGACATCAGGTAGATCCACACGTGCTCGCTTACTCGTTCGTCATATACGGAGATGTGGTTCTCCACAGTCAGCCATAGTAAACCAGTCCATCGACAATGTGAAATTTGTTCTCCATATGCCTCATCCACTCTGCCAAGTTTTCATCAGCTGCTACTCGATGATTCTTTTTGAAGTCGATGATTGCTCGAATCCGTCGATCTTCTTGCTGCATCTCCTTGCATAAATGCAAGTAGTCCTGGGTCGATGTAAAATCAGGGGACAATGCAAAACGTATAACGTTTTCTTCCAGTGCTTCAAACTGACGTGACAGTGCATCAGCTGCAACATTTCCTTTTCCAGGTCGATGCTGTACTGCGCTAATGCCAAAGTCTTGCAGCTGCATCTTCCATCGTGCTATTCTCTTGTTCTTTGGTGGCTTGTCATCAGTCAACCAATCACGTACGTTGGTCGAGTCAGTGTACACGATGACGAAACAATGATACATAATTCTTGAAGTTCTTGCATGCAAACCAAACAGCCATAAGCTCTGCTTCGCTGAATGGTAGCGTACTTCGGCGCCACGCAAGGCTCTGCTTGCATATGCAACTGGATGTAGCTCGTACCCAACTCGTTCTCTCAGTTTGGTTGGTGCTAACGCCATCATACCCCATTCAACTACTTCTGATCCTTTCAGGGGTGGTGGCGTCGCTGACCTCTCTCCTACAGGTACGGACTGAGATAGGGGGGCTGCTAATCCAGTACCTGATGCATCGGTCTCAATGACGAATCGTGCTTTCAAATTCGGAAAGACCAGTAGCAGGTGCTTCTGTCATTAGCTGCTTCATTTTCTGGAAGCTGACTTCCATCTCTGTCGTCCAGTTGAACTGAGGCGGTTGTTCTTTCTTCATCACATCGGACAGCGGTCGTGCTATCATCGCAAATCCTGGAATAAAACGACGATAGTAAGAGCATAAGCCACAAAATGCTCGTACGCCTTTCAGTGTTTGGCTGCTGGTAGTTCACTACTGCAGCGATTTTCTCTGGGTCAGGTTTCAATCCAGTTCTGGATAAAATAAACCCTAAATATCGTACTTCCTCTCTAAAGAAGTTGCACTTTTTTGGGTGCATTTTTAG
>JASAMW010005798.1:0-49259 GCA_030247985.1 Epsilonema sp. ZAB3_2 | reverse complement strand
GGCGTAGTACGAGGCGAGAAAAGGAGATGCCATCTATCCCATTATGAGTCAGTACTTAATTTTAAGTGTGAAATAGCCCATTTTAAGTTGCCATATAGCGGAGTTAGGGAAATTTTCCGTTCTATTTATAAGCGGTTTTGAAAATGCAAAATAGAATGCGTTCGCTATTTTCATTTTTAAATTTTTTTTTTGTAGGCGCTATCTGAAAAACGTTTTCGGCTATTCCATATATGTAGAAACAGCCAAAAACTTTTTTGGGTTTTTGCGTTAATTCGTCAATTTTTGATAAAATAGCGTATTTTAGTACTGAAAAGTCCAAGCTAAATAGCTCAGTCGTCTATTTATAAGCTCTATAAATAGTTCAGTGACCCCTATGCTATTTATAAAATGAAAAATTTTTCGCTACTTAAACGAGGTCCACTATTATAGCCCAAAAACCCCAAACGGGAATGATCACCCTCATTCGGATTTTCAAAAGTCGGCTATTTCCCAGGCTATTTATAAATGACCCAGATCTGGGTATTATGAGTGATAAGGGGATATGGATCTATTGGAGAGTAGTGCCCTTGTGTATGTGCGCTTATTTACTATGCAGCAGCAGTGCATGGACTTTGGAGTAGCGGCTGCCGACGAGCAAATTGGTCAAAATGTCGTATGGCACTCTATTTCTGCCGAATACGGAAGACCTTGATATATGTCGGTTTACTGTACAATTTATGGCTCTGCTGATATGTACCCTTTTTTCGTCGTCGACTGCGAACATGTAGGAAACATCGAAAGCGCTTTTGTCGCAAAAACGCATTGATTTTCTCCCGTGCTCCTATCGCCCTCCGCCGCCAAATAATGAGCGAAGCAGACGAGCTGTTAGCTTTAGCTACTGCTGCTTCTAGTTCTACTCGTTCTTTTTCTCATTTGCCGCCGCCTGTTAGCCCCTAGCTTGACTCACTGTGTTTCAGCCTTAACCCAGGAAAAGCCCTATCCCATACATGCGAACTCATGTGACGTAAGAGCTAGCAGCTTATGATAGAGAGAAGCTAAGCACATGCTACTGTGCAGTGCATTATCTTTTGCTTTCACCATATTATCGACGGCAACAGAAACGGCAGCAGCATCTATTAGCCTTTCTTTTGCCCTTGTCTGTCAATTTGGCTCAAGTTTCGCAAGTAGTAGATTGTTTCCTGTTTAGGTGCGCCATTTTTCTGCAGCAATGACTTTAGCCCTGAATAGAGCCGGGAATTGAGCTAAAACCATTTCGTACTCATTGGTTGACAATGTTCATTCGTAACTTGTGCGCCATGTTGACGAATGCAATGTACTGGAAATTTCTGCGTTGGTCTCCAAGCAATTTGCACGTGTGGCTTGGCTTTTTATCTGTTTGGCCAATTTTATGGTTTCTGTTGCAGAGAAACTTCTCCCTTTATCAGCCGAGCGCTGATACGGCTGTTTTATGGGAGACAAGATCTCGTTGGCAGGGTGGAAGGCAAGCGATGAACGAAGGCGCCAATTTGTTCTGGACAATCAACAGTCGAAAGCGGCGGAAAGAATGGATCCAAGGAAAGGAGGCTAAATAGTCGAACTGGACATCCCATACAGTACACACTACGCCCTGTATTATGACTCATCTTATTCTGCTGCAACTGTTTCTGACATTGTCATCTGCTGCTGTCAAAGAATCAGTGGAACCGGATGTCCCGGTAAGATCGCTTTGCTCTCTTTCGCTACCGCCAATGTACTGTACGTAACACAATATACGCACGTTGTACGTATGCACGTATATCCACACCCAGTGGAAGGGTTCCTAGCTGTTCCGTTGAACGTACATAGTGTACGTATCATCAGCTTATGGTGTATTTGCGACGGCCGGTCCGTTCTTGTTTTTCCTACTGTTCCTGCTATTTGCCATGGTCACTGTGATTCATGCCATACATCCCGGCTATATTTTGTATCCAGTCGGAAATAGCTAAATGAGATTTTCGGCTGCCTTCTGTTTGTCCTTTTGCGATTCGTCAGTCTTAATGAGGAAGCCCTGCGTGGCAAAGGAACCATGCCAATCTACTTATGGATAAGATATTGATGATTAGTCAAGCAGACAACATCGAGTGTTTACTCCATCCTTATCGTTCAATATCCTCATTAGCTGCCCACCCACTTGTCGTTTCTGTATGTATGCGGTTGTACTTTCAGGATTCCAATGAGCACATCCCTTGGAGGAGATGGGAGAAAACTGGAAATGCACCCTATCAAGGCTCATACAAATCCGGTACACAATATTGTTCAAAGCTTGAAAACACAGGGCTAATCGGTGTGATGACTTGGAATGCAACTTGGCAGGTGTGATGATCTACGTACCTATCTTTAGATCTATGCAATACCGTTTATTGCCGCAAGGGCGAAGAATGCGTACTGGCGGATACGGTAGCTTCGTGCAAGTGCAAACGTATCTGTCCCAAGCATGGAAAGGTTGTTTGTGGTTCGGATCTCAAGACGTACCCTTCACATTGCGAAGCTCATCGACAGGCCTGCTTGACAAAACAGAAGTATTGTATACATACAGTAGATACGTACTGTACCTATGCGTACTGTACCTTCTGGATCCGCACTATGTAATGATTTTGCGGTGCAGTGCAACTGACTTTTTCCCGTGTCTGCTGTGTTAGAATCTGGATAACTGGGCTGGGTCCTTGCACTACGAATGGCGATGTGAATACAGCACATGAGGAGCACAACAACAAGTTTGAACATTTGGGCAATAGTGAGCAGGAACATGAAAGCCGAGAACACACCATCTCCATTCCCAACAAAGGGACATTGAAGCTGGACTCGTTTTCCTTCGTGGATAAGCAAGACGATGAAGTTGGAATCAAGCCCGACCAGCTGAGGCCACCCAAGATTGTCAGCTGGGAAGATTCCTTCGAATTCATCAGAGCTCATGGAGAACCGACAACAGCGGGACCAGCGATGGACGCCACTACGGATTCAAGTAAACTTCGTGCGAATTTCATCCCAACATAAAAAGAAGTTCTGGGTTGTCTTGCAAATAAAATAGCTTTTGGTAGGTATTTGTGCTGTGCATTGCATTGTATTTTTGCAGCTGTGACTGAGTGCGATGAGACTGACTATGAGTTTTTGATGAACAACCTGCTGTTGTATTACCATGCCAAATATGGAGAAGTGGGTCACGACAAGTTGGAGCACAGTAAGTCAGTTCACCCATTTGTAAAGTGGATTGACATGTGTCCGTATGCCCATATGATACTATGGGTGCAAGGTCTGCGTTTTGTAGATTCGTGAGTACGTAGTTCGTACGTGCATTGCATTGTACAATCACTTCTTTTCTATTCAGGCAAGCGGTACCTGGTGGATCTGCTTTTTGCCAAGTTAGACGCCAACAAAGATGGCGAACTGACTGAGCCAGAATTGGTAGATGTACAATCTGAGTCTGTCCAACTCCGCAATCTCCTTCCAGAGGGATGCAGCTTATCCCATATTGTGCAGTTTGCCAACTCAGACCCAGATGACAGCGTTGACAAGAACGAATTTCTCAAAGCGTTCGGTATGCTACCAAATCATCTCTGCACATATGTAGTGTACGTACACGTTGTACTGTGCGTGTGCACGTGCGTATAGTGGTACGGTACGTATAGTTGATAATGATTTTCCAGGTTTTCCTGTACCGACATTATCATCGCCTGTTCGCCATCACACTGTTCGCTTTGGGGAACAGTATCAGATTTTCTGCAATATTCGTTTGTTCAATAGTCAAAAGATCATCTGGAAGCGACAAGGGAAGCCCATTGAAGATGTCGCGCCCAATTCATTTCAAGTACGTAGGGCTATAATTGCATCAGTTTTCTATATTAGCAGCTGTCACGTTCATGTGTACCATTAGTGTTTATGGAGCGCACCTTCAGATTTCCGATGACAGAAAAAGTCTGTACCTTACTCCGGCGTACCTGATTCACAATGGCAATTTCTCCTGCGAATATGCCAGTGTCGACTACTCCGTTGTGAAACAGACACACATGGTCACTGTCATAAGTAAGTGCAACTTTTAAAGCTACCATGACAGAAGCTTTCGCTATACAGTATGAATGCACTGCCAGAGCACTGCGGGTAATTATTGCTGTTAGAAAACCCTGTCGTGGAAGTACTGCCAAGATTTCTGCTGTTGAAACCCGGGGAACGCCTAAGACTGCACTGTCATTTCCATGGGCCGCATGCATTGGACAAACCGAGGCTCTTCTGGAAAATCAATGGAAAGATCATCCACTGTATCGTCCATCAGATGGATTTTGGATGGAGCATTATCCAGGAATTCTTTTCGTGTTATTTTATTGATTGTTCTTGCAGACAACTCGACGGTGCTGGAGTTGAAAAGTGCGAAATTGAGTCACACCGGCTCCTACTCCTGCCAAATCAGCTCCATGGTGGGCAAAAGTCAATCGTCAGCAAGTGTTATCGTTAGAGACACTTACGATCAGCAGCCAGAAATGTCACTGAGACAAGGTAAGGCTATGGAATCCTGTAGAAGTGTATGCAATGAACTGCAACTTCTCCATGATAATGATGCTTTTTCAGCTCAGTCCTCTCGACACAGTGGCCTCGCTGTGCTGTACGAAGGTGGCGTTCGTACGTTTTGCGCTGACACTTGTCAGTTGGAGAAGGTTGTGCCCAGCTCTTTTAAGGCGCCCAAGCTGAGCAGACCTGTCCTGTGCACTGACTACAAGTATGTACAGTACATGATGTAGAAGTCGGTGACTAGCTGGCTGTCTTGACTGCCGTACTACACATTGGTGTTGTTTCAGATGTGGCTGGTCGTACGCTGTCACTGTGAACCGCTTGCTGTACGCTGCCATGGATGGGCAGAAGGCAATAGCCATCATTGATCTCATCACTGGTGCTGTGAAACAGGTGAAACTATACAACTCTCTTTACCACAAACTCTTCGGTGTTGTGACAACTTTCGTTGCACATTTTTAGTAGACTAGGACATGAGCATAAAGAGCCCTAAACTTGTACCATATTCTCAGTACGATTCGACGGTTTGGCGCGATTATTGCAGATTTTACCCGTGGATTTCTATCCGAAGAAGATGACGTACATCCCTTGGGATGATGCGTTGTGGGTTGAGACATGGCACGAGGACCGCGTGGGCGCTGGACGCACAGTCCTAGTGGTTCACTCCGCGTCTGTGAATGGGAGGCATGGCCTCACTCACGCACTACCTCTCACCACATCATTTGACACCGTACGTAGGCTACACAGCATGGATAGTTGCCTTCAACTGCATTTTTTGCGCAATTTTAAAGGGGGGATCTGGCGGGAAAGCTTGTATGGGGAGGCAAATTTCGAATTTCTAACATTTAAAAGCACCTACCAATGTAAAATCGCATCCTCTTTCGATCTAACCCCCTGTTCTGGAGCCGATTTTGCCTCTGTGAGGCGGCGCCCCAGTTAGAAAGCTCGAAATAGGCCAAAGTGTTGCGAAATCACCTTCCTAACTGGGGCGCCGCTTCACAGAGGCAAAATCGGCTCCAGAATGTGGGGTTAGATTGAAAGAGGATGGAATTTTACATAAGATAGGCCCCTCAAATCTCAAAAATATGAAATTTGCCCTTCCCGTACTAAATTCCCGCCAGATCCCCCCTTTAATTAAAATGGCTAAACGCGCATGTGTTGAATAAGTGGAGTTGAGAGTGTGCATTTGGAGATTTTCAGGTGTCCGACATATTCTTGCCGCACGAAGATGCAACTAATCCGGTGGAGTACGGCTTCATAACACACAAAGGCGATGAGCAGTTGGACAAAGTCAACTTACACCGGCTTTCAACCATCGGCTCCATCAACTTGCGACAGTTCAACTGTCATCCAGCATATGTGGCCTATCTGACAAATGGTAGGAGGATTGCCGAGTGCAGTATCGTATCGTTTCCTGTGTGTGACTGTGACATGCGTTCGCTTGCAGTGGGTCTCATTGCTGTGTACTGCATCAACCTCAAGACGGGACAGGCCAATGGCCAGTTGATCTTAGATTTCTTGAGTGACCAAGTGATGGCCTTCCATCGTGACATTCATGGCCAGCCATTGGTCAGTCCTGATGGACTGCAGTTGCTCAGTGTCAACAGTGACACCGGTCGCATATTTCTTCAGACGCTGGATGGCAGAGGTTCGTTTGCGTTTCTCGGCATCCCTGCAATTGTTTTTACATATTTCTACGCAATGCGCCAATGACTCCATTTTCAGAGTTGAAGCTGAGTTTAACGATTGATGCTCTGTTTCCTCTGGCTGACTGGAGCTTGTTTCCCAGCTCTGATGGCATCTACAGCTATGATCTGTTCGCGGTGTCATCGCATGTCGAGTCACTGATCAGAGTTTGTTTGAGGACTGGAAAAGTAAGCTACAGTACTGTAAAGTTTGGTGTATTACCCGATCGGGTTATCCAAACAAAGTCGACTAATTTGCTCGGGATATATTCGATATCGGGCTATGCAAAATATCGGGGTATATATATACCATACTTGCTTATTTCAGCGTAAAATAGCTTTTTGAAGCATTTGGCGCGAGGAATATCTATGGTGAATATCTATAGGATATGGTGAATATCAGGTTATACAAAATACTAAAATTCAAAGTCGACCAATTTGTTCGGGTTATATTCGATATCGGGTTATATACACCAAACTTTACTGTACACAACTTCCATCTTTGACCACTTCAGCATCTTCATAGATTGCTTGTGTTATCTTGCACTCTTGTATTACAGGTGCAACACATTGGCGAGTTGGATTGGGAGTCAGGTAAAAGCCTGCATTATAATGCCATTTATGCAACCGGGTCCGTAGACGGAAAATTTATGTCCGTCCTGCAAAATGGAACAAAAGAGGTGCGAATATTCGACGTAACTCATACGCGAAGACGACAGTGCAGAATAAAACATTTGGATAATGTGATGTTTGCTGTATGGACATAGTCAAGTCAGCGTAACTACATTATAGAATAGCGTAGATTTGTCTACTGTTCTTTGACTTCACTGAAAGCCGGGCTCATTTTATATTGAATTGAATAGATAATTTATTTATAGCTATGTTTATTTTAGCCTGTTAGTATGATACGAGTAGTAAAACGAAATTTTTAGTCAAAATTCAACAACCAACCGCTGTCGATTGCCAATTCCAATGAATGGTCAACAAAAATTAAATAAGCTTATCGGGCGTTACCCGTGCAATGCAAAGTATAGAAATGGCATAATTAAACGGCCATGGAAATGTCCGTGGCTGAGGAAGCAGAAAATTTTTTGGACGAAGAAAAAGACAACACAGAAAAAGAAATAAATAGAAACAGAAAGCGGTAGACGTGCGGCGGAAGAACAAGGAAAGGAGACGCTGAGAAGAAGATCTTTATGTCTTGTCCCACGTCCCACCTTTGAATCATTCCGGGTGCATGATGTCGTGGTCAGCGGACGCTCCTGGATTTGATCTTCGACTGTTCATGGATCATCTGCGCGCCACAAAACCGCCATTTCGTTGTCCGTACAAGGAGTGCGACAACAAAGTGTATCGCAGCTTCAACGGTTTTAAAACTCACCTTGAAAAGGAGCACACGGAGGATTATGACAAGGCATTTGGTGCGAACACGTCAGCAAAGGACAAGGGGGCGAAAGAGAATGCGAGGGAAGGATGGTGAGTCATTGCCACGTGTGCAGATGAATTATGTGCACGTATGGACCAGGGTCGAGTTTCTCGTCAGCGACCTTATCTAATGTTTCCATATAGCGCTAAGGTCAGCTTAGATAAGGGTCACCTTAGGCTAAGGTAAAGTTGCGTTTCTCGTCATGTCCATTATCTGTAAGTGGGCACCACTGATGTCAACTCGGTCTTCAGTAAAAACGGGTAAAGTAAAGTAAATTACCCGGGTATGCCCTAGCCCGGGTAAAGTAAAGTAAATTTACCCGGCTCCTGTCAAATCGGGTAAAGTAAAACCAAACGACGCACTTTACCCGGGTAAAATCGAGTAAGTATAGGAAATTATTTTAGTACTAAAAAGCTAGCAATAGCTTGGCCTCTGTAGTTTTTCTGTGTGAAGTTCTGTGTAGTTTGTTTGTTCTGTGTAGTGTGCGTGTTTTTCTTTGTACGTAGTTTTCTGTAGTTTTTCTGTGCGAGTGTCACTGTTTCATTCGAGCCGTTGCACTAATTTCCCAGGTTTTTCATCAACGGAACTATCACTGTTGAATATCGCAGTAGCGTGCCGCTACATCCTGCATACATTACTACCAACACATGTACTGTACTTGTATATTCATCGGCACTGCCATATTGACTGACCGTAAGTGAGCTATTGTACCATACATACATACATACTGTACCATACATACATATGCACGTACATACGTGGTATGTATGCGCGAATGAACGAACGTTGAAGTGCCGCTTCATGCGTTGTCTTCTCCGCCTCGCGGAAGGAACTAGATGCACGCGAGTGCTGAGCTGCCTAGAGCACACGCTTTACTCGAGTACGTTTACCCGGGTAAGTACTGAGTAAGTATGTGCCGAGTAAATCGGGTAAGCATTGGCCATACTTACCCGCACTTTCAGTATTTTTACCCGGGTAAGCGTCCACAGTGCCGGGTACCGGTAAACCTTACCCGATAAGTCATTACATCGGGTAAAGTAAAGTAAATTTACCCAGCCCAAAATTGGCCATTTTACCCGGGTAAAGTACCGGTAAATTTTACTCTGACATCAGTTAGGAAGATAATGGTCGACCATTAGCGAAAAAAACAAATTATTCCAAAACGAAAAGTCGTGTTTCTTGTCAAAATGGGAGCCCCAAAGGAAGAAACCTAGAAAGAATAGAGCGCCTGTGTGGTCTAATCTCGATTCCTGTCTCCTCGCTGAGCATTATGAGCAGTTTCATCCCATTCTGACTGGAAATTTCAAGGCCATTGGCGCTGGAATGACGGGTGATACTCGTCGAATGAGGGAAAGTGCATGGGAGGTTCTGACAAATGCCTTTCATGCACAGAACCCCGATGAACAAAGAACGCAGGAGGAACTTCAAAACAAAATTTGCAACATGAAAGATGCTGTGCGCAAGTACGTTCGAGACGTGAAAGTCCATAAAACCGGCGGAGGACCGAAGCCGCCGGATCCGCCTGCTTTCATTCTGCGCATGTTGATGTATGACATCATCCATGGTGGGAAAGAGGGCGAGAGAGGTGGGGGTGATATTTTGGAAGGGATTGGATCAGGGATTGACTCGCAGTCACCAGCATCCACCAACCTGTATTTTAGGGCCAGTCCATTGTATAACCCAGTCGTGTCTTGTAGTACTCAGTACGTACTGACATAAGTACCTATTTGTGTACTGCTTATCGATACGTCATACATACGGTTTTGGCTCGGTCCTGGGCTATCCGAAAATAAAACACACACACACACACACACGCACGCACGCACGCACGCACGCACGCACGCACGCACGCACGCACGCACGCACGCACGCACGCACGCACGCACGCACGCACGCACGCACGCACGCACGCACGCACGCACGCACGCACGCACGCACGCACGCACGCACGCACGCACGCACGCACGCACGCACGCACGCACGCACGCACGCACGCACGCACGCACGCACGCACGCACGCACGCACGCACGCACGCACGCACGCACGCACGCACGCACGCACGCACGCACGCACGCACGCACGCACGCACGCACGCACACACACACACACACACACACACACACACACACACACACACACACACACACACACACACACACACACACACACACACACACACACACACACACACACCTGCGCAGTACGTACATATTATATGTGCAGTGTATGTATGTACTGTCCAATATACACACGTACTGTACGTACACACACATCGTATGCATGCTCTTGTCAATTTGAGACTTGCTTGCAAGTGCTCATCCAATTTCTTTTGATTCAGCTATGCGCCTGGAAGATGCGGAAAGGGAGAAAGGGAGAAGAATGAGCAGTTGGAAAATACGGTTGGAGAAGTGGCGTCTGCTGGTGGTGATGGAGCTGGCGGTGGTGGAGAAGGAGGCGGCGGTGGCTTCCAATTGGCGGAGGACATGGAGTCAGGGGAGAGGCAGCAGAGGCGCAGCAACAGTAGTGCGAGTAGTGCTCCACTGCCTAACTTATTCGATGCTCCCATCGTCACGCCGAAAGCCACTGCGCCACAGAGGAAGAAGAGTTTTCCAACAGCCAGTGCTCCAGCCGCCTTTTCCACTGATGATCCTGCGCAGATGCAGAAGGAAGTGATGACAATGCAGATGCTGGTGATGCGAGAAAACCTGGAACTGCTCAAAGAGCAACGCCAGTTCTACGCAAAGAAGAAGGAAGCGGCTGAAGAGAAAAGATACAAAAACAAATTGAAGACTACGCTATTAGAGCACAAGCTAGCGGACTTGGGGTATACGTATAGAGAGGCGGAGGAGGATGAAGAGAATAATGTGTAATGATGGCGGGTTAGTGATCATACTGTACGTCTATGTTCGCAGTACCATAAGGCAAAGTTACGTAGGTATGCAGGCGCAGGGCATGTAAATAGCGTATGTACGGGAGTTGGATACATACAGTACGTACGTACGTACATCCACGATACCTTATGGGCGGAATTGTACTTTTCCTCGGCGCGTCCCTGCGGGGTAAGAAGGGGTGTTAGAAGAAAGCGGCTGCATGCGTATCCACTGTCGCCCAGTAGAATGCCATCGCGCTGGCCCAGCCCAAATTCGATGCCAACTTGACTCATTTGGAAGATGCGCGAGTCGTGCGCCGAACCGGGCCAGTCAGCCACAACGTTCAGCAGCTTTCCATTGGCATCACAGATAGCTTGCACATTGATGGAATGGTTGTGAGATCGGTCTATGTAGTAGGGTTCTTGATCACCGGGTGGGGCTTGCAGCTTAACGTGTGTGCAATCGATGGCGCCAACTATTCCTGCCAGTTTTAATAGCAACTTGAAAAGAAGTCGTGTTTCAACTTCCTCAGACCCTCTCTATCTTTGGGCAGCATGATGAAGTCATCCAGCTTCTGGCTGAGGATGTAGGACACTCGAGTGACTATTTTACAAGCGCTAGATTTGGACACCTTTACAGTGTCACCAATCACCTCAAGAAAGCTGCCACTGGCATAGAAACGTAGGGCAACACAGAGTTGTAGTTCGACGGATAAATCAGTGCGGCGGCTCTTTTTCCACTGTAAGTCAGGCCGCAGAAGGTCGCAAAGCTCATAAAAGCTGTCTTTAGACATGCGAAAACGATTGTAAAACTCAGCGTCGCCATATTCTGCCACAGGATCAAACCTTTCTGGGAAAATCCGCACCTTTCTCTGCCTATTATGGCGATAAAACGGGATTACTTGGATAAAAGCCATCTTTTTTGGCACAAGTTTACGATTCAAACCCGCTAAGTTTGGCGCTAATCTACCTCCAGAGCTACCTTACCTTTTGACCATTATCTCATCCCTTAACCAGCTCCATAATGCTCTGACCCGCAGGGTCCGCGGGTCACCTGAGGGTACCCAAGGGTCACCCGGAACCAAATAGAAGCCGCCAGCGGAAAAAGAGAAAATTATTGATCCGACTGATGACTGCGGGTGACCCACGGGTGACCTGCGGGCCCTGCGGGTCAGAGCATTATGGAGCTGGTTAACGCGACCCTTAACTTCGACCATTACTGACGAGAAACGCACCTTATGATAAGTGCCGACTTAATGGTCGACACTTAGTTAAAGACCGAAACGGGTCTGAGTAATCGCCGAGATCTCCTCACCATTCGATTCATCATTGCTCGGGCATCAATTTGCACCAGATTTTGTCTTTCTAGCTGCTCTATGTCCCGAGATATTTTATTTTGCAGTTTTGGTTTTCCCCTTATTTTACTCTGTGACGAGGCATATCTTTTGCGTTGCGCCGTCGTCTTTTTTGTTTCTTTTGTTTTCTCTTCGCTCTCCGCCGCCTGCGCGAGCGAAGCGCGACCGGAGAAAAGACGACAGTGTAACGCAAAAGATATGCCTCGTCACAGAGTGAAATATGGGGAAAACCAAAACTGCAAAATAAAATATCTCGGGACACAGAGCAGCTAGAAAGACAAAATCTGGCGCAATTGATGCCGAGCAACGACGATGAATCGAATGGTGAGGAGATCTTGGCGATTTTTCAGACCCGTTTCAGTCTTTAAGGTCGCTGACGAGAAACCCGCCCCAGAGTGCCTGCGGGGGGGGGGGGGGGGGGGGGGGGGGGCATCGACGTTATTTGGCTTTTAGATGGCTGAACAACGTTGACATCCCCGTCGGCACCTATCTATGACACCAAAAATATATATAATTCTGCTTAGGGGAATAATGGACGGCTTAGTGTAAACTAAAGAAACCATCCCTGGCACAGATTCGCCCCATTATAATGGGTTTTTGAAATATCCAATTATTTGGATATCCATTCTATTGGGTTTTACGAAACCATTACATTGGGTTTTATGAAACTATTATAATGGATATCCAAATATTTGGATTTTACGAAACCATTACATTGGGTTTTATGAAACCATTACAATGGGTTTTACGAAACCATTACATTGGGGAAACCCAATGTAATGGATTCGTAAAAATCGATAATTTTATGAAACCATTGTAATGGGTTTTACAAATCCATTACATTGGGTTTCCCCAATTACTTGGGTTCGTAAAACCCATTGTAATGGTTTCGTAAAACCCAATGTAATGGTTTCGTAAAAACCAAATAGAATGGATATCCAAATAATTGGAAATTTCAAAAACCCATTATATTGGGGCGAATCTGTGCCAGGGATGGTTTCTTTAGTTTACACTAAGCCGTCCATTCTTCCCCTAAGCAGAATTATATATTTTTGATGACACTAAATACCGCGGCTGTCGTAATCGACCAATCCAATCGCGACAACGCAACTGGTCCATAGTCAGTCCACTGAGAATACGGAGATTTGCGAGGTCGCGGGAGGGCTTTTGCGTATAATGCACAAACACATCTTCCATGCAATTTTGTGCTAATTTAGCCGAAAAAGTCGAAAATCTCCGCATATTCTTGGTGTATGGACTGTACATACATAGGTACCTATGGAGTTCCTGTTGTACCTATGGAGTCCCTGTTGCACCTAATACCAAGGAGCTATTTGTAGAGGAGGCGACACTCGACCAGATTCTGGGCGTTGGGAGTGTCCGTGCCTAGCAAGGTTTCGACCTCTCTTCTTCAGGCATCCGTGGAATTCCAAATAGACAGAATCCAGCCAAGTTACGATAATGCGAATACCTCAATTTTCTTCGATCTTTTCAATGGTGGGGTCGGCGTTAGCCCACTCCCAATTCGTAAGGCCAAAAATGGCCATTTTTCAGATTTTTGACAAAAGTAGGGTATCTTGCTGGCCTCAGCGCAACACGCACAGAGCCAGCCAAATGCTGTCCTTCTCAAATTTTACCACCAAGGGTCCAAGCTTCGCACTGATGTTGTTAACTCCTTCCCCACCACACGTTGGCAACCTGAGAAATTGATGGAAAACCGCCTTTTTAGATGCATTTCTACCCAAATATGCTACCCTAGTGCAGTCAAGCAGGGAAATTTAGAGTACCCTACCCTAGTTTTATGCGTAGATTTCGAAAATAAATGTGGTTTTTTCATCTTCCAACGTTTAAGGCCTGATAAACCCGGTTTTTCATGTGTTCTCGGATGGAAAAGTGTGCTAAAAGCAAACATTATAAAAATCAGGTACCCTGACCTAATTTTATGTGTAGATTTCAAAAATGACCTTAATTTTTAAATTTTCCAATGCTTAAGGCCTAAATAGCATCTTTTTATGACATTTTGAGTAAAAAATCGGGTATATTAGGCCTTAAAAGTGGAAGAATGTAAAAATTAAGGTCATTTTTGAAATCTACACATAAAATTAGGCCAGGGTACCTGATTTTTAAAATGTTTGCTTTTAGCACACTTTTCCATCCGAGAACACGTGAAAAACCGGGTTTATCAGGCCTTAAACGTAGGAAAATGAAAAAACCACATTTATTTTCGAAATCTACGCATAAAACTAAGGTAGGTTACTCTAAATTTCCCTGCTTGACTGCACTAGGGTAGCATATTTGGGTAGAAATGCATCTAAAAAGGCGGTTTTCCATCAATTTCTCAGGTTGCCAGTGTGGTGGGGAAGGAGTTAACAACATCAGTGCGAAGCTTGGACCCTTGGTGGTGGAATTTGAGAAGGACAGCATTTGGCTGGCTCTGTGCGTGTTGCGCTGAGGCCAGCAAGATACCCTACTTTTGTCAAAAATCTGAAAAATGGCCATTTTTGGCCTTACGAATTGGGAGTGGGTTAATGCCGACCCCACCATTGAAAAGATCGAAGAAAGTTGGGGTATATGTATTATTGTACCTTGGCTGGATTCTGTCTATTTGGAATGCCACGGATGCCTGAAGAAGAGAGGTCGAAACCTTGCTAGGCACGGACACTGCCAACGCCCAGAATCAGGTCGAGTGTCGCCTCCTCTACTTATAGCTCCTTGCTAATACCAACGCGTTGCCAGGTTTTGTGAACGAGCGATATGGTTTATCCTCGTTGTTGTAGCGTTCCCAGTTCTCCTTCTACTCGTACTGGTCCTGGTTTGCCGTGGGTGAATACGCAGAAGAATATTGATGTGGATTTCGAGGGACGAATATGGCGACTGAATGTGTTGGAGCCGTTGGAAGTTGTCTGGGTGAAGGACACTGATCTGCCTCCAGATGAGAAATGGGAGAAAGTTCAAGAGGATTACAAAAACGTAGGTTGTCTCAGACCGCGTTCAGGTAGGAGCGGTATACATGCCCCTTCTATCTGAACGCGGTGTGAGGGTATGCTTACAGTGGTGGTGTACGCTTTGGTTGTTTACGCCGCTTATCTGAATGCGGCCTCAAGTGATTCAGACAAGCGTGTTTGATACGTAAGTCTATACGTTTGTGTAGGGTACTATGGCGTAAACCCGGCCATGGGAAAATCCGGCCACCTAAGTTTCAGGGCTGAATATCTCAGCATACAATGAATCGATTGAGACAAATAGGATACCAATTGATTCCTTCAACATTCCTTCTTTCAAATGAGCTGTTCGGTTCATCATTTGTTGAAACAGCCAGTTTAAAAGAGCTTAGGCGGCCGGGTTTACCCCATAGTACCCTACACCATCTGTATGTGCAGTGCATAGCAGGCCTCTCTGTTGCATAGGCGGTGTCTCTATCTCCGAATTCCAAGCCCCCGGAGGCCAAGTTCCGTGTGGTGGAGAGTGTACAGCCAGTCTCACCCACAGCATTTCATATGCCCGCCTCCTATATTCGTCACTTGGAGAAATCACAGGAGGAACTGGACAAGGAAGTAGAGTACGACATGGATGATGAGGTGAGGAGGGAATCAATCGTCCTATTTTTCTCACCATTGTTTATCTTGTTGCTAGCTGTGCATCTATGGCATAACGAACTTCTAATACGTTTGCAACGAATACAGCTCACTGTTCATCAACTGTGTTGCTTGTTCTTTTGCGTATATGTCGTACCTATTGTGTAGGATGCAGCGTGGCTAGATGTGATAAACCAGCGACGAACAGGCGCTCCAATTCCGGCGTCCACCTTCGAATTTCTGATGGACCGATTGGAGAAGGAGTCTCATTTCCAGAGTACGCAGAGGGAAGTGAACAACGGAGCGATGGCGAAGACTGGGACGACGGAGAAGGACGGACTTTTGCCCGCCATCGACGAAGACGCCGTCTGCTGCGTCTGTCAGGACGGAGAGTGTCAGAACACCAACGTCATCCTCTTTTGCGACATGTGCAATTTGGCCGTGCATCAGGTAGCGTAAGTGCTCCACTCGGCGCTTCCCTAATCCCTGAAACTCTCATCGGACTCTTACATCCTGGGTCAGTGTGGACAGTTTTGAAATATCCCAAAGCTGTCCACGCGCCGTGTACTAAGTGCGGCGCTCTTGCGTGGACAGCTGCGAAACGCGCGCCAAGTTCTGGTCCTTTCTTTCGCAGCAGTCCACTTTCCAAACTGTCCACACTGACCCAGGATGTACGAGTACGATGGGAGTTTAAGGGTCTGCATGTAACCACGTGTGCTTGTAGGAGTGTTACGGCGTTCCCTACGTGCCGGAAGGTCAGTGGTTGTGTCGGCGTTGTCAGCTGTCGCCTAGTATGGCGGTGGACTGTTTTCTCTGTCCGAATAAGGGCGGCGCCTTCAAGCAGTCTTCTGACGGTCGCTGGGCTCACGTGATCTGCGCCATCTGGGTACCGGAAGTCCATTTCGCCAATCCCGTGTTTCTGGAACCCGTGGAAGGCTTGGACAATGTGCCCCCGGCCAGATGGAAGCTGCCCTGTATCGTGTGCAAACAGAAGAAAGTCGGAGCCTGCATTCAATGTCACGAGGTACATGCGCACATATGTACGTACAGTACATGCCTGCTGGTGCCCTCAAGTACATTGGGAATGACATTTTTATTGCATGTATTGTAGCAGTGGGTATGTATGTGCGCGCGCACATTTTTCCAGTGCGTATGCTCTTTTGCAGCCGAAATGCTACACGGCTTTCCACGTGACGTGTGCTCAAAGCGCGGGTCTGTACATGAAAGTGGAGCCGGCGCAGAGGTTGGAGCTGTCGCCTGGTGGCAGTCCCTATTCCGTCCGCAAATTCGTCTACTGCGATCTGCACGCGCCACAGTCGGGCAGCCGACCAGGCGCCGCCCTGGACACCAGAACTGGGGCGAAGGAGGAGGCGGAAAAGTATGAGAATGGAAATCGCGGCCTATCACAGCGCTTTAGTGGGGCGCCACACACGTGGAACTCAAATCCGAGCCCTAACCATGCTTCAATATGTAAAATGTCCGAATTCGCACCGAATTCGCTCCGTTACTCCAAACGTACGTGTGAACAGTCGAGTTTGTAGTCGAAGACGTATGACCAATTGACGTTAGGTTTCGGTTCAAAACGAAGTCACTCCGAACTCGGTCCGAATTCGCTCGGACAATCTCGGAGCTCGTCATGTGTGGCGCCCCAGTGACCGCTTTCTATACGATTCTGTTGCAGTGGTCTAAGCGTATCGAGTAAGACGCCGGCCCGAGGGACGCCGGCTGAGCAGCAGGAGCGTAAGCGCATGTCCGAAAAGCGCATTCGTACTGCGAGGAAGTTGTTGGCGCAGCGAAGAAACTCGGCGCCTTGCGTCTCCATACCCGTCATACCCAAGCGAAGGTAACTAAGTATGTACGCTCTCAATATTACCGTGGGAATTGGCAAAGTGCATCGCCTCGCTCTCTGGCAGTATAGAATTGTGTGTGACCTATTGTATGTATTTTAGGCTGGAAGCGATAACGAATCAGGTGAAGTTGGCGGGGAAGGCGTCGTTTGTGCCTCGACTGGTGGCCTACTGGACATTGAAGAGAGAATCTCGATTCGGAGTTCCGCTGCTTCGGCGTCTTCAGGTGGATACAGGATCCTTTCTCTTTTGTCTCCTTTTGAATAGTGATCCATAGTAAACCTTTGCTTCTGTTCACAGTTCTCTTGCCTGCTGTTTTTCCTGGGTCTCCTATTACATTACCTACCGTCCATGGGGTGTTCCTTCGCCAGTTATCCCTGCTACTTGGTTGTACAAAGTGTGTAATGCCTAATGTCCGTACATACAGGTGTTCCATGAGAAAAAGATAGCGGTTAGGGACAAGGAGAAGAAAGGATCGAGTCCTTGGCGTCGGAAGCTGAAGAAATGGCGTCAACTGCGTCAGGAGCTGGAGAAACTGCGACTGCTCTGCGAACTGATTAGGAAAAGAGAGAAGCTGAAACTGGAATACGTAATCAATGCCTGCCCGCTTTCTCTCATTTTTTCATTGCAAGGAAGGAGCAATTGTATGCGAATGAATTTTAGGAAGTATTTAGAATTTCTTTTAGGGTAATATAGTGTCGGAATTGACGGATCGCCTGCTGAAGCCGGCCCATTGCGAGATGAAAGATACGGTGGAAAAGATCATGAAGAAAGACAGATACGCTATCTTCACGAAGCCTGTGTCAGGTAAGGTTGCCTGAAATTTGTCCTGTATCTGTACTATTAGCATCAGTATCACCAGTAACCCATACCCATACAAGAGATAGAACAACAGCTAGCGAAATTTGTAGTGTCTGAGCAGCTCCATCATCATCTCGCTCGTCTTGTGAACATAGACATCATATTTCTGATTGAGCTTTTTCCAGTCATCTGTTCCCATCACTGTCGCTGGCTTGCTCGCTGCTAGATTGATGGCCATATGCTTGAGTAAGTTCAGGTCGAAGTAGTGAGCCCAATCCAACATCTGCGCACAGTTGGACACATTCAACTCCCGGATCATACGCCTCTGGCACTCACGCTTCAACCCACCCAGCTGGAAATAGGAGGCAGGATGCAAGATTGAATAAAGATCGAGCGCGCGGAACTGCTTAGAGATTTCCTGAGCGTAGATCCAATGAACGATTTCCATCATCACTTCGCTATCGTAGGTAGTGACGAATCTATCTTGCTCCGCGTCTGCCAACTTGTTTTGCAACAGGGTAGCGAAGAACCGACTGTTGTATTTTAGGATGAGCGTGTGGCACCAGATCACCTTCGAGTCGGCAGTGATGATCTTGAAGTTGAGCTCTTTCATTGTACTATCAGATTGTGGGCGCGGCAGCTGGTCGTAGTCAACTACAGGGTGTCTCACGTAGATCTCCCTAATGATCCAGCCTTATAACTTTTGTATTACAGTAGACATCAAGCTGAAATTTTGTCCCCAGAAACCCAAGAATATGCCAAACTTTGTGGCAAAATTTAAGCCAGGTAGGTCAAACAGGGATGAAATTACGAGCTTGCAAACTTGCACCACGTTTTTCAACATTTTGAAATCAGTGGTGCCACTATTGACCTTGACAGCCCCTTGAAGCTGTTTATAGACTGTAAATCGCCTGTATTCTCGAATCCTTGGTGTTTTGGACTGCGATGACGTTGAGCCACTAGTGGGCTACACACGTGGTGAGTAAACTCACGTGAATTCACTGGTGAGTTCGAACTTCGAGTTTTATTTTTTGTGTAGAGCATTCTCACTTGCTCCCAAGCGCAAAATTTTTCTCATGTGTTCACACGACGGTGAGTTTCAAACTCACGGTGAATTCACCGGCCTCCCTATGCTTCATCGCATACTTACGGGGAATTCCCCGTGAGTTTACTCACCACGTGTGTAGCGCGCTACTGTTGCTCCGCCGTATTGCCATGTTGGATGAGCTGCTTGATCCAACTGAGCAGAAGATTTACATCTCAAAACCATGCTCAGCGCAGAAAATGATAAAAACAGGGGCCAACATTCCACGCCTGTAATTTCATTCGCTGCGGGTCTATCTGGCTCAAATTTTTCCACAAAAGTTTGGCATATTCTTGGGCTTATGGGGACAAAATTTCAACTTTATACCTAGTGTAATACGGAAGTTATAAGGTTGGATCGTTAGGGAAATCTACGTGAGACACCCTGTAGTTTCATTCGCTTCGCAGGTTCGGGTTCTTCCTCGGGAGCTAGGTCCATGCACTCCACACCGCCAAAGATTGACTTTGCTGCCATCGGCTCGTATTCATCCTGCTTTTTCTTGTCACCTTGAGCTTGGTCGGTCTGTGCCACCTCCACCTGGTTTTGGCTCTTGACACCTTCAATTCCCAAGAACTGTTCCTCAGTCATCTTCTCATCCTCCTCAACCACATCAACCATGAATAGCTCATAACGGGTTTCAACAGGCGTGAGAGTCACGCCAATGGAGAAGCTGCCGTCATCATCGTCATCGACCAACTTGTTCTTCTTCAAGTAATCCACAGCACGCTCGCCTTTAAAATTCATCAAGAAACAAGAGAACTGGGGGCCGATTTCTTCCTGGTCCTGTGGTATTTTGACATTCACCCGATGCGTGCCGATGCCGTCTTGTTTCTGGATCTGGAAGAAAACTGAGCATCTGTCTAAGGTAGAAGCAGGAGAGATGTTAGCCAACCAGGTGCAGTTGAGGATCAGATGATCTTGGCCTTCTTTATGCACCACCTCCACCGTCCATTTGTACCCAATATTGTTGCTCATCGTGATAAACTCCGGACTCCTCAGAACTTTGTCCTGGGCCATGGCCTCCTCTAGTTTTTTCAGGTCCAGGGGCCAGATGTATTGAAAGCTGGGGCCGTCGGAGCTTGCATCTTCATCGATAACTTCGCCGACATGTTGACGTAGATGCACCATCTTTCTTTCTGATGATCTGGAACACCGTATTTACCGGGGCTATGCAAAAATTGAGAGCTCCTATGTGGGGCTATGCATAGGGGAGGGGCTATATGCATAGGACCTTTTTTGTTTTTGAAAGGTGCGAAGAGCCATATTTTTAGGTCAAAGGCACGTGTTATAGGGCATAATTGAGGTCAAAACAGGGGTATTCTAGTACAATACACCCCCAAGCAGGCTAATAGGCATCTTAGTTTGGTGCAGAGTAGCTATGGATAGCTTTTGACCAGCTTATATAGGTAGCTTTCAGGTACTCTACAACATATGGGGCTATGCATAGGGGGCTATGATGGGACATATTTTATGTTTTGCCAGTATTGCGCTATGCATAGGGGAGGGCTATGCTATGCACCGGTAAATACAGTAAGCTCACAGAAGGTATATACGTTCGCAGCGCGGTAAAACCACCCAATGAAAGAAAACCACCCACAGTAAAACAAAACCACCCACGGTAAAACAAAACCACCCACCCAACCACCCACCGAAAAGAAAAAGACAAGAACAGAAAATTGCGTCAGTCGCATTTGTTTTTTTCTGTTGAGCGGCCTATTACCGTATTTTTTTGCTATGGCTATGGGTACCAATATGACCAGCTTTACATAGGTACAGTAGGTTCAGGTACTGTACAGTACATATGGGGGTATGCATAGGGGGGGGGGGGGGGGTATGCATTGGGTATTTTTTACGTTTTGCCAATATAGGGCTATGCATTGGGAAGAGGGGGGTTATGCACCAGTAAATACGGTATGTAACTGGTCATAAGCTAGCTATAGCTAGTCCTACACCAAGCTACTATACAAGCTTAGCTGAGCATGTCTTGTACTTGAATAACCCTGTTTTAACAGCCAAATGCCCAAAAACACATAGTACTTTTGGCCTCAAAAATAATGCCTCTGCACACCTCTCACAAACATAAATCTTGTCCGATGTATATCCTCCATTGTATATCCCCAGTGTATAACCCCCATTGGACCTCTAAATTTTTGGGGCTATGCACCCAAAAATGTGGTACTTTATTTTTATTTTGGGTCCTTTAAATTTTTTGGTCCTTCTTGTCCGAACCCTGGTTTGGACGCAGAAGATGGTACTTCCTAAAATGGCGCGAGCCGCAATATGCCTGTGCCTGTAGTATGTACTGCTGGTGGGTAGATGTTGTTGAATTTGCTGCTGTTTATTTCAGAAGCGGAGGTTCCGGGCTACAGTAAGGAGATAAAGCAGCCGATGGATCTGAGCAAGATGCTGAAGAAGGCGGAGCGGGGTCAGTACAAGAACTACGCGGAAATGGCCAAAGACCTGAAGCTGATGATCACCAACTGTATACAGTTCAACGGCAAAAGCACACCTGCCGGAAAATTCTACTTCAGATACGCTCATCGCATAAAGAGACAGGTAGAATAAGCACTGTTGAGCGGGCAGCTGCAATGGCGGATGTGTATTAGTAGCCTACTTTGCATTTGTTCGTATTCGAATGTATCTTTATTATATTACAAGCGGCAAGCAAACTACTGAACGCGGGTCGTGTTGTTCCCTATAGGGCAATCAGGTGATAAAAGAGCGCTTGGAATCGGAGAGCGGGAGTAATTGGGCGTCTCGGCACGAGATCCTCAAACGGCTGCGCATTCCGCTGGTGTCTGAGGCGGAGGAAGCCGCCCCACTCACCACCGAACTCTCCGCCAAAAGTCCGACGCCGGCCGAGTGGCGCGCCACACCCTCCACCTCAGGAGACAAGAAGAAGTCGCAGCAGAAGAGGAAAAGAATGCAGGAGCCGAGGGTGTTGAAGTTCGAGGAGGAGGAAGAGGAGGAGACTGAGAAGAAGCCAAGGAAAAAGAAGAGAAAGGAGGGAGGAGAGGACGAAGAAGAAGGAGGAGAATTCGGTCGAGCTCCGGTGGTGATAAAGCAGCAGCAGAAATTGTCGGCGCCCAGGAAACGACAGCTGGGAGCGCCACCTGCTGCACGGAAAAAGAAACCGCCGCTGCTCAAGAGCGGTAAGAACAGCAGAAGAAAGAAGCCAAAGCTCTCATAGTACTAAATTCGGTCTCTCATATTTCAGCTTCAAAAGCGGCGACAGGCATCGCTCGACGCCGACGCAACGCTCCCACCGGATTTCCGCCTCTTCCCAGAAAGCGAAAGAAGGCCGCCACTTCAGGAGACGAGGAGGAAGAGGAGGCAAGAGGGAAGAAAAGGAGGTCGCCCACAAGAAAGGGTACAGGATCTATTGTGACAAGACGGGGATTGTTGGTCAAATATTGACTGATTGATTGCGCAGGCTCTGTGACGTACAATCAGAAGTCAATCCTGAGTTTCTTTTCGAAGAAGGAGAAGGAGGAGGCAGTGGAGTTGAAGCAGGAGGAGGAGGAGGAAAAGCCGAGCAGCAAGCAGCGCATGTCGCCGCGTCGCAAGGACATGTCTCCCAGCACCAGCAGACAGTCCTTCCGTCCGCCTGCAGCTGCATTCCAGGAATTTCGATCAACTGGTACTTGCGTACACGGTGTACAGTAGGCAGTAATGCTGAGTGCCTTTGAGCGCTTAGTCGATACGTAACGCGTGGTTGATTGTGTGTGTGTGTGTTGCGTGTCAGTCGCGAAGGAAAATTTGCCAGATGTGCAAGCAGGGAACCGAACCCTGGACCTCTCGCGTTCCAGGCGAGCGCCTTAACCACTTGACTACACACCTGGATGACCTCAAGTCACACAATTTCCCCTTTTGACCATGACAACTACACTAGCCGGTTGGTTTTCAGAGCCGCGGACGCCTCCGATGGCGGGCGGTGAGTCGGAGAGCGAAGAGAAGGCAGCCAAGGCCTGGATATCGGACGACGAAGAGGAAGAAGAAGGGGTGGACGATCTGCCGCTGTTGACGGCGGTGACGAGACAGCAGCCGGGCAGGGCGGCGAAGCAGGACGACCGGGCGCCCAGTCCGCCAGTGCTCAGTCTCGAGGAAACCGCCTCGGGACCCAGCACATCCACAGCAGGAGGAGGAGGAGCGGAGGAGAGAGGACTGAGATCCGGCAGGAAACGAAGATCCAGTCCTCGCTTCGCGGAGAGCGGAGGAGACAGCAGCGCAGGTACTGTGCTGCTACTGTAGAGAGTAGAGTACGTACGCGGCATGTGAGTGAACTGACAAACTTGAGGCTTCACTGGTACCTAAGTATATTGAAGGCTCTATTGCTTTTTTCTCCCCATTCATTCACCCTTCGGGGTATGAGTGTGGGCTCCATGTAAATATTATTTTTTGGATGGGCTTTAGCGGCTATCGCTGGCGCCCTTTCCGTATTGTTTCATATGCTCTTTTCTTCTATGATATACGTACGTACGTAGGATACTTTCGGGTAAAGTCGTACAGGTAACATTCCCGCTAAGTGGTATGCCTGTATGTACGTAGGTAGCTCGTGACTTAGACAACTGATTGGTGGCAACGTCCGATCCCCCCCCCCCCCCCCCCCCCCTCCGTTGAGTTTACTGACGACGCCATATGGCGGTGCGGTACCAAGATAGCGTCAGTCAAAGTCCGATTCCCCCCCCCCCCCCCTTCCGTTGAGTTTATTACCGACCCCATTTGGCGGTCGCAGTAGCATAGATGGCGATGGCGGCGTCAGTGTTGTTTCAGATGAGCTGTCGTCTTCGCAGAGCAGCAGTCGGCGAGGCGGGGTGCGCGGGGCGCTGGTGGGTCTGTGTCCGGAGTTTCTGGACCAGGTGTGGGCGCAGCCTGCGGGCAGGAAGTCCTGGCTGCCCGGACTCATCATCGACCCCAAGATGCCCTCCACTGGCTATCTCAACTGCGGAGTCCCCATACGCGGACCCAGCAGGGAGGTGCTGGCGCAGGACCCCAATCCCAAGGCGCAGGAGAGGCATTTCCTCGTGCATTTCTTCGACAAAGAGGAGACCTGGTAGGTACATACTTGTTAGTAGGGCTGCTTTGCTTGCTAAATAGGAAAATTTCGCACGACACTGTCCTGTGATTCGAACCTTGCCTCATGCCTATAACCGTACAAGTACTCTACCAACCAACTGAGCCACACAGTGGCACTGCCGAAATCGTACTGTACAAGATCTTTCATTGTACCTCAATGAGACACCCCGACTAGTAACCGACATTGCCCTGCCCTGGATATTGTTTGTAGTACGTACTATTTATTTTTTACAAGGTACACTACGTTATAGAGTGCTTCTCTGGAAATGCACTTTAGGCACCTTTTTTATGGTCCAGCAGCCGTCTTCCAAACATATTGAGACTTCCGCATTACGTTGGTGACCAGTTTAAAATTTAACCTTTCCTGCATGTTGAGATATGGCTGCTGGTAGGCCCAAATTGCCCCTCACGTGCCCGCCAAAAGTTCTTACCATCATTCTACTCCATTTTCTTCGCTGATTTCGGTTTGGGGCATGCCCCTTCGATATTTTGATAAATACACCACAAAAATTGACGAAAATGATCAAATTAGCCAAAATTACCTCGTTTTCGACTATATCATGGCATATTGATCAAAATTTCGAAGGGGCATGCCCCAAGCCGAAATCAGCGAAGAAAATGGAGTAGAATGATGGTAAGAACTTTTGAAGAAAGTGGCGGGCACGTGAGGGGCAATTTGGGCCTACCAGCGGCCAGCATACAGCTTACAGCATACAGCTTACTCAGCATACAGGAGGGGTTAAATTTTAAACTGGTCAGCAACGTAATGCGGAAGGCTCAATATGTTTGGAAAACGGCTGCTGGACCATAAAAAAGTGTCCAAGGTACATTTCCAAAGGAGCACTCTACAACGTAGTGTATCTTGTAAAAAAACGCATGCACTGTATCTTCTCGTCTTCTTTGAAGGGAATGGGTACCACAGCCGAAGATTGTGCAGTTTGGATTATGTCATAAGCTGGATAAGCAATGCAAAGCGACGGCGAAAAAGGAGCCCGAAAAGGAGCAAGTGCAGGCTGCATATGACAAGGCTATGGTTTACAGGTAGCCTACTGTATGTATGTTACTTTTTCCCTTATGATAACGAGCATAGTAACGCGACAAGAAAGAAAGACACGGATAGACACCCACACCAGGCGTCGCCTAACTGTCGTTTCTACGTACGTACGTACAGTATTTTCTACGTGCCTAATCCGCAAGTATTATTTGCCGCACGTGCTGTATGACTCAAAATTTGGCTCTCTAGGTGCCTATTGATAATTTCTACTGTATATGCAGTTATCGTAGTAAGCAAGCACGTGTTGTTTGTACCAAAGGTATTTGTTCACGAGTCGTATCACTGATTTGATAAGGGCGCGTCAGGTGTGCAATATGCCTACGTATTAATAGGCTATGTAACGCATCGCATAGTCTTTTGCTCTGCTCCAGGTATCGTGTGACCGGCAAGCCCATGCCAGCTCATTTGCAGCTAAAGTTTGAGAAGGAGCTTAGAGACACGGATGACAGCGATGACAACTCTGACGACGATGATGAAGACTGAGGAACGAAGACCTGCTACCTTTTTGACAAAAACAAAACATAGCCTACAGTATTTTTCATAAGTCGTGCTAATTAAGTAATTAAGTAATTGAATAAGTAATTGAATATAAGTAATTGAGTACGTAAGTACATAAGTAATAGAAATACGTATGTACATGTGAATAGATGGCCTCTAGGTTTGATTTTTGTAAAGGAAGCATACTGTTTTTATACACTTGGGCGCGCTGGACAGGCCGCAGTTGATGGTCGTAGTTGTCGAAGAGGTGACCGACGATGGGGACGCTGTGTAGAACGTCATCGTTGTGAATTGTTTGTTTGATGAGCTTTTTACGTCTTTTATATGTTTGTTTTGCGCAGTAGGAGCAGAATAGCATGGTGATGACTGTAATGAGGATTGTGCACATGAGCTGCTCCCCCAGCAAAGTACACCTTTATTTGTATATGTGTCGATTCATGATCGTTTCCTATGATTGTGTAGTTGTGGTGTACAAGGTGATCTAGGCCAAAAAAGAATTCAATTGTTCTTCGTACGAATCAACGGTTTTGTATTAGGGAACGATAACGTTTACTGAAATAGACGCGCAAATCTTTGCCAGTGTGTAAACGTCGCACTGTTCGCTGCCAAGGAATAATGTACACACGCACAAACTCGTTGTAAAGTGTACTCGTACTGTACGTTTTATTGTTTGTTGTACGCAGTAAAGAAAATGAGTAATGAACTTTCATGGTTTCGGCCCAAGTCCCAGTCGCGAAAGATCATCAAGGAATAATAAATCGGAGGCGCCAGTGTCTCGACAAAGAGAAACTGGCTCTTTGAAACTGCGCAGTGCTGCTGAAAGACGATGTCTCTTTTTGCTTTTGGTGGGTGTCGTCGTTAATATTAGTTTTGGCGCCGGCATACTGTATGTGCAGCCACAAAAACTTCCTGTTTCGGCCGGCTAACGAACCGGTTCGCGATTCACCTGGCCCGGATTATGATTGTTGCCACTTGATCTGTCGCTTTTTCTTTCCGAAATGACCTTTTGCTTGTTAAGAAACGTTTTCTGTAAGGATTGAGAGTAGCCTATAGTGTACGCGGATGGGGGGTATTTTTGGAAATCGAGATTATATGCCTATCGGATTCCCTATCAAAAACTGCATATTTTGATGAATTTTTAAAAAAATTTTCTTCAGGCATCATCGAGATATTGAGGGGTAAAGGTTGGAAGATCGCATTTTGCCGTTTTTCAGCGTTTTCAGCCATATTTCAGCAACCAGAGTGTGTGGCGGGCTACAATTTGGCACACATATATGCCCCATAGGGACCCATGTCTGGACCAAATTTGAGCCCAATCTGCCACTTGTATGGCGAGATATAGTGTCGGAAAGCTCACACTTAAGTATTTTGCACCTGTTGCAATTCGGTTATATGAATACCACGGCGCGAATATACCGCCTGCACGGCGAAAAAATTTGACAGAAGGTAGAGGAGGCTTAGGCCTACAAACTTTATTACTACAGCAAAATTTTTCTATATTTGGAATTTTGACTACGGGCCTCTTGAAAGTTGAAAAATTCAGCAAAAATGCTCCCACTTTTTCTATTATCCTAGATAAAAGAGCAATACCACTGAAATTTTTTCCTCATAAGTAACCTATCTTATGTAGAATTTGATGTAGATTTCAAAAATAAAATTGGTTTTCCCAAAAAATTTAACCCCTAGCATATAATTGTGCAAAAGTAGTATATTTTTGACAATTTTTGGGTAAGGGTTAATTTTTTGGGAAAACCAATTTTATTTTTGAAATCTACATCAAATTCTGCATAAGATAGGTTACTTATGAGGAAAAAATTTCAGTGGTATTGCTCTTTTATCTAGGATAATAGAAAAAGTGGGAGCATTTTTGCTGAATTTTTCAACTTTCAAGAGGCCCGTAGTCAAAATTCCAAATATAGAAAAATTTTGCTGTAGTAATAAAGTTTGTAGGCCTAAGCCTCCTCTACCTTCTGTCAAATTTTTTCGCCGTGCAGGCAGTATATTCGCGCCGTGGTATTCATATAACCGAATTTGCAACAGGTGCAAAATACTTAAGTGTGAGCTTTCCGACACTATATCTCGCCATACAAGTGGCAGATTGGGCTCAAATTTGGTCCAGACATGGGTCCCTATGGGGCATATATGTGTGCCAAATTGTAGCCCGCCACACACTCTGGTTGCTGAAATATGGCCGAAAACGCTGAAAAACGGCAAAATGCGATCTTCCAACCTTTACCCCTCAATATCTCGATGATGCCTGAAGAAAATTCTTTTTAAAAATTCATCAAAATATGCAGTTTTTGATGGAGAATCCGATAGGCATATTATCTCGATTTCCAAAAATACCCCCCATCCGCGTACTATGCAACCGCTACAGAAAACGTCTCTTAATGTTGCAGCTGCAATCTTAAACTGACGACGTCAAATCAATAGTGCAACTACATCACTTGGGGTCGACTGTACCGGCGCTGACCATTGCACCATAATGGCACTGGTGATCAAGCTGTGCTATTGGCTGAAAGTTGGACTGGTTCATACTGTTCATGTTGGAAAACGGAAAGCACATTCCGCCGGTAAGATACGGTAGCATTGTTCCTAGCGTTGCGTAAGTAAAACTAATTATTAAGAGAAGCGGCTCTGCTTCTTTAGTCAGAGCTTGAAGCTCCCCTGGGGGCTTGCTTATTTTCTTTTCTCCTCGTGCTCCTACTGCTTCCTACGCTAAATTAAAATACACGTCATTTGGCGTCATCCTGGTCAATATTTGCTCGTCGGTACATATGTACATACTTCAGGGTATGTATGTGTGTACAGTGGTAAACTAAAGCCCCTTTGCTACTAACTAGCACTCTGTCAGTCTGTGTTCAGTAGGAATAAGGATCCCTCCCTACCAAACCCTAGTCGTGCTGTGCTATAGCACTGCTGACGAACCAATATATGCGGCCTCTTTTCTCTATGCCCCACTATTCAGTTCGCCGTTCCTGTCTTTGAGAGAGCAGCACTGATCCGGGTTACATTTGAAACAGCGCCAAAACTCGAGGCACTTCAAGCAACTTGTGAAAATTTTGGAGACGCTTGAATGACTGCCTTTTTTCCGCAGTTGGTACTGTATTTGGAAAGTAAAGCTAAATCTGCCAAGGGTGCAACCAAGTGTGTGGTACCTCTGGCGTTGTTTGGAGTCGCCAATAAACGGACGAACGGTACGTATAAATCCTCCGACACAGTCGGTCGAGAATCCGCGGGAATGTCAGGGCAGCTTACTGTAAGCTCAACTCATGCTCGATTTTCTGCTTTCAGATGAGCAGCAGCAGCAGCAACACTTGCACGGTGTCAAACGCTCTCGTCAACTTCAATCTCATCAATCCCAAAATGGACTTCGGCAACGCCCCATGGACATTCCGCAGATTGCCGAACTGCTTCAATGTCCGGTAGCTGCTGCCAGCTATCGCAAACGGTGCGTAACTCTCGTGAGGAAGCCGACTTTCGCAGAAGTGGCAAGGCGAGATCAACTGGTCACTTATGTCAGGAGAAAGGATTGCGAGTTGGAGCCATCCTCGGAAACGTCATACATGGAAGAGACCAGGGGTACCGTGTCTCCCATGTACGTCATCGCTCGCCATCCGACCGTCATCGGAAAGCGCAACGGCCAAAACGTCTACAACGAATGGCTGGTACCCAAGGCGGAATTTTTTCAGAAATACGTCGGCGCTTCTGAGTCGACTTTGAGCTCGGAATTTCGGGAGTTTCACAAGAAGGCTTCGATCACCGCCATCGAAATAACTGAGGAGATCATCGAGCTGTTAGGCGGAAGAGACGGGCGCGCACAGATCTGCATCGAATTCGGCTGTGGAACAATGGAGGTGGAGATCGGCGGTCTATTAACCGAACATTACGCCATCTCCAGCTTCGATAGACAGTACTACACTAAGCAACAAACCAACTCCAGCACTCAGTGTCAGTCGTTTCATAGTGAAGCGTCGCATGTATAATTCCATATGTATGTACTGTACTGAACATGTTCAGTAGGTACGTAGGTACCTACATCATACATTTATTATTTATGGTACGATGTGCATTATAATGCAGATTGCAAAGCATATTTGCTAGGTATGTAGCTTTGTTACTGTACTTTACGTAGTATGTATCCTTGCTGTGTATGTACGTATATTACACTGAATTGTTCGTGTGTATCGATGGGAAGTTGACCCAGGCAGCATGTATAAAAGAACCAAAATCAATGGGTTTTATGCATATTAGTCAAGCACGAGGCAGCGCAGCACCTAACCAGAATTATATATTTCTGACCTACAGTAACAAGAGCTTGACTCTAACTATTCTTTCCAATAATTACAGCAGCGCAGCCTTTTGGCATGGCGCTTTGCTTTCTCGCACGCTTGAAAATGCCAGCCGAAGCTGATAGGCAACCTTAATCGTAACAGCTAACAAACAGTTATTCTTGGTAATAAAGCACACCATGCCCATGTGACAGAGACAGAAGACAGTTTTGACAAAGCAATCTGCTGACTTCATCTCCACAAAATGCACGCTTGGTATAAATATTGTATTGTTTATCTAAGCTAGCGGTGCACGCTGCGTATCGTATACTACTAGTTGCTGGTGTTTGGTTTGTGGATTGGATATCAGCGTTGTCAAATAATATTTTCTTTCAACCAACTCGTCATTTTATTTTACAACCCGCTGGCGCTGCTAGTCATCATTCCAAAGGGCATTCATCACGTATATTGCGCTGAGGGTGAGGATGGATCTCGTTGCAGCACTGGGAATGTGGTTGGCCGTATACACGGTTGGATTTTGCTTACTGCCAATGTGAGCTCAAATAATCCATGTCTGGCTCTCATGTTGCAGATGTAAATGGAGGTAAAGCTTTGCAAGCATGCACGTAAATTGCACAGTGTTGCAGATTACTTTGCTATGATTGGCATAAGCGCGGCACCTCTGATGGTTTCTCTTCCATAAACTTCTCACTCATTATTGCAAGGTAATATTGCTTTTTTTGCAGGATTTCATGACGATCATTTTTTACAATGCTGGATAGTAGTGCGTATGTACGTAATGCATCTGAAAAATTTACAGTTTCGTAATTGTGCCTTTATAGCATTGCTTTTTGGTTCCAATATGCACGAATGCTCAACGACAAGGTGCAAATGGCCATCAATGGTACATCGCTATCGCTATTCGTCCTGTATATCATTGTCTACTACATCTATCAGAGCAATAAAGTAAAAATGAAACGACTGTCTAATGATGAATAGTAATAATCTGAATGGCAATGGAGTTGGAATGGGTTGATCCTGTAGTTATTCGGATGACAAACAAAATGACCTCTTGCAGAGAAATATTCAGATGCAGTTGATGACAATTGGTGGCTTTGTGACAGCTGTCTTCGTCTACGTAAACTCTATCGACGACAAAACATCGGCGATAGAAGCCATGGGGAAGATTAGCTCCAACTACCAGATACTGACGCTAGCAGGATTACTGTACGAAATTGTAAGGCATAGAAACAGTGGACAATGAAATGAAATTAAATTATTGAAGATCTTGACGTCATAAGCTGAGGCAATTTGAGTACCCATCAACGATTCAATGTAATGTAATGTATCTTGTAAATAAATGTCGGTCACCCCCTTCAGTTCCCTATTTTCCACACTGTTTCATCAACGTCATTCGCACCTAACTTTTTGTCAATGACGTGTGATTTTTTTTCAGTACCGCGTCCTGCTACCGCTGAAAACGACGGAGTACTTGCAGTTCAGCATGACAGTAGGGGGTGGACTTTTGAACATGCAATGGTACTTGTTTGGCGTCCTTATCAATGATCTTCACATACAGGTATTTATGCCTAAATTTTTAAAGCTATGTACGTATATGTACCTTGTATGCACTATCTGTTCAACGAACGATATCTAGTATTCACTCACAGTGTGATGTTTGTAAATATTGCTCATTTTAGAGGGCAAACATGGTGGCCGTCGTTATCAACGGTGTAATCTTTCTACTCTATTTTCTGTACCCGCCCATTTCCTGGAGGCTTCCATGGCAAAAGAGATCTGTTGATAAGAAGAATAAATAGCTCTAATCGCTAAAACAATAATAATACTGTAGCAAGCTGAGAAAACAATATTATAATCGTGGGCGGGTGTGTTTACTCTTTCACATAGTGATACTTTTGCGGCAATAATCAGCAATAATTTTTAGCAACGCAGAGATGATGAGGACACTGCCATGGTGAGGTAAAAATTCAGGCGTCAGCAGGACAGTCATTCTGGTTCAAACCTTGGAATTGATCTGCAATATCGATGGCCAGTTTTGTCATCTCAGCCGTTTCTTGCAAGTTGCACAGTACTGCCACGCATATTCCCCTCACATGCCCAGGTTCCCCTTTCTCCGCGGGTTTGAGCAGAAGGACAGATGTGGCTCCTATGGCGCCTCCCGGGTGTACAATTACACCGCTATGATTCCAGGTGAAATCCGGTGTTGCCGTTGGTTCTAGATCTGGCTTGCGCTCGTTCAGAAACCAACCCAGTCCGTACTTCCTCTGCGACTGTGGTATGTCAGCGTGCGGCTTCCACAGCATGCGAACGGTGTCTGAGTTTAGCAGTCCCTGTCCGAACCGTGTCTGCTCCTCCGCGTTGTTCTGCAAAGAGTAGAGCATGATGTTGCCGAATCGAAGGAGATCACCGACGGTGGAAAGAAGACCGCCTCCAGCCCACTTGTACGAATTATCCACTTCTGGCACATTGACCAACCGACTGTTCCTCTTCATTCGTTTGTAGTACCTTGCAAAACTAACGTACCATACTGTACACAGGAATGAATGCATATGACAGGGCTGTATCATCCAGCAAAAATGTCTCTATATTACTCTACGTGTGCAGAGGTACATACATAATTATACAACATAGGCCTACTTACTTGGCTCTATTTGAAATGATCTTTTCGTTTTCGTCGAGCTGTGTGCTGTGCATGCCACAATCTTTCAGTAAAGCCAAAACTAGCTTCGTGAACTTTTCACCACTGGCGCCCTCGATCACGGCACTGAGAACTGTGTATCCATGCGTCGTGTACAGGTACTTGGAACCTTTATGATGAAGTACCATGTAGCAACAGCATGTTCTACTAGCGTACTATGTATGCTTTCCTGCTGTACAGTACAGGCACAGGGTGTTATGTATTTTAGCATTTTAGGTAACATAGTGTATGTACATGTGCGCTCGATCGATCCTGCACGTACACATGCTATGCTTTGTACTTACCGGGAGCGTGTTCCAGTGGATCATCTTTGAACATGGACAGTGCATCTGAGACGGTAGCAAACTGCTTCTTGTTGTAGTATTCTGCACACTCCATCTCAATAACGTCATTGTTGTTTTCATCCTGAATGAAGCCAGCAAACTGCTACATCGCCATCACAAGCTTTGAATTACCGATTGAACGTCATTGTCAGACTTGACAATCCCTATCTAAGTTGCACTACTTGCACTATTTGTCTATAGCGCGTATGTATTGTATTACATTTTAACGAAAAAAAAGATACCAAAATGGTTATGCAATTTTATAAATACAGCCTAAACAAAACATTCCAGAAGAAATTTCTTCTGGCTTTGAAGTTTGAACTTCATTTCAGGTCAAGGGGAAACCTCAAATCAAGAAGTAAGAAGTTTCAGATTCTTGCGAAACAGACATAAAAAAATCAAGTCTGATAATGTGTGGGCTTCTTTTCAATTTTCATTCTCAAAAAATTGTGTTTGTTTGTGTTTTTAGACGTGTGTGATGGCTCTGGCTGGAAATCTTGCGACGGCGGTGTTGAGAGGGGGGGTGGTGGTGTTTCTCTCCGCTCTCCTATAAAATTTAAAAAAAAAAAAAAAGAAAAAAAAGAGGTGTGAATTAAAAAAAAAAAAAAAATAATAGATATTATATATATGAAGAAAAAGAGGGGGGAGAAAAATTTAGGAGAAAAAAAACGGCTGGCCGGGGATAAAAAAAAAAAAAGGGAGGGAAAAAAAAAAAAGGGAGGAAAAGAAGTGAAGAAAAAAAAAAAAGGGGGGGGAAAAAAAAAGAAGGGGAGAAAAAAAGGGGGGCGCGTCCGAGAGAAAAAAGGGGGGAAAATTTTTGTTCTACTATAGGCGTGACGAAGCTGGAATACTATTTGGCACGCTTTCGACAAGTATGCTTCCGTTTCTGTTGCCTGTGTGTGTAGGTATTGGATCACTATGAGCAGCCTCGTAATGTGGGTTCGATGAATAAGGATGATCCGAATGTGGGCACAGGGATCGTGGGTGCTCCAGCGTGTGGCGATGTGATGAAACTGCAGATCAAGGTGGATGAGGAGGGGAAGATTATCGATGCCAAGTTCAAGACGTTCGGTTGTGGCTCAGCTATCGCCAGCAGCAGCTACGCCACTGAGTACATCAAGGGAAAGAACGTAAGCCCGCTGTTGTACGTACTTCAGGGTAACGCAGAATTTTATGCCCTGTCATTATTTACCCTGATATGAACAAGAAATGATGACATGTGTAGCAGAGTTGGTATGTATGTACATACTATACATACACACGATATGATTGGGTATGTTGTGCGGTCTTTAGTTGTCGGACGCTGAGAAAATAAAGAACAAGGAGATCGCGGCCGAGCTTCGTCTTCCACCTGTCAAACTGCATTGTTCAAGTACGTACGTACACCGCACGACACATGCCACATACAGTGTGCTTTGCACCTCTTTGAAGTGGACTGGGAATAATTGCACGTTTCTTTTAGTGTTGGCAGAAGATGCGATAAAAGCGGCTTTGAAGGATTACAAGAACAAGAAAGCCGCCACAGCCACCGGATGAAACACAAACATGCCACAGCCACGTACTACGAGTATGTACTACTGACTGGTCAGTCCTGTTTTGTTAATGGCAAATTTCTATTTTTTCTCGCTCCGACTTCTGTGTATGGTCTAGTTTTTACACGGGGCGAGTCATTACGAACATGAGGTTATGTACCGTAGGCTATGTACCTACCGCATGCAATTTGTGCTCGATACCTCTGATAGTAAGCTAGCGCGTAATCGGAAGTAAGCGTATGCTGAAGCGTACAGAGTTACGTTGGCCTACGTGCTGTATATGTACGGTTTATGATGATTACCGTGTTCTGAGAGTATGTTGGCAAAGAATGCCTGAACGAACTGTACATAATCGTATGCATACAGCAATCTAGAGTATGAAATGTGAGTTCGAATAAATTTTATATGAAGCATTTTTGCATACATCCTTACCTTTTTGTAATGTCGGATGCCGGACTGATGGCTTGCCAGCTGTCGAGTAGTGATGTCGACTTTTCGACCGTCCACTTCCTTGTGAGGGAAGGTGGGCAGATATTTCTGAATGGGAGCGTCCAGGTCCAGTTTTCCCTTCTCCACAAGTTGCGCTGCTAGGGCCATCGTGATCGGTTTGCTGATGCTGGCAATGCGCATCACCGTGTCAGCTGTACACGGACTCCACAGTTCAACGTCTGCCAGTCCGAAACCTTGCGCCCACTTTTGCTCTCCGTCAACGCTGACTGCTACCGAAACACCCGGTACACCCTGTACTTCCTGCAAATTAGACTATGAGCTACCGTATGCCATCGCCACAAACAAATTTGTGTTGGATCTGTACATGGACACCTTGAATCTTTCAACTAATCGAGCTGATTTGTTGACGGCTCCTTGAAGAAGGATGACCTTCCTGTCATGAATCTGGAAATTTTCATTCTCGGGAGTTGCAATAGAACCAGAAGCCACCGCAACGACGGTTGCGTGTTTGAGCAAATTTACAACTTTGACTCTCATGATTGAACGTCTTTTGCACTGCGCTGCAACAATACATGAGCTGCGCAAAAACGAGTCACCCATTTGGCAAAGTAGACGGCAAAGAAGCCAGGGTGACAAAGACCACGTTTGCTGACAAGGAGTCCGGACGTTTTAATTGAATTATTTTTACTCGACGCGTTGCAGAATTGAGCAAATAATACAGAGCAGTAGATCACTTCTCGTTAAAGGTGTATTGCATCGGTACCTATTACTAAAGGGTGCTTCGGCAGGAAATATTTCGGCGGAACCAGAGGCATCTGGTGGCGAACAGAAGCGGCCGGGCTTTTCGCCGAACAGCAAACGAAACCATTCGACCCAAACCTGACCTATTCGTCTTTGGTTGAGACGAAGTTTTCAGGACTCACCGAAAACAGCCCAAAACTCGATCCGCCGAAACCCTTGATGTACGACATTACGGTATCGAACAAACCAAGTTGTGTGGACTGTACGGTCAAAGCTGTACGGTACGGTCCCTGACTGTGCTACCGATACTACGTTGTATATTGTACGCAGAATCAAAATCGAACAAAATGTATCTTGTCAGGAAAATATTATACACTCAATGTTATTAGAATTAGACTCAAACAATCACCGAGTTTGACGCAATAAAAGGCAGCGCTATTGTTGCGGCACTGTCACTTTTTGAAAGATCTCTTGCAGCCCTTGAGAGATTTGCACAGCTTCATCCTACAACAACAGAGACGATCAAGCCTCAAGCTATTAGAACGTGACAATTTACAGTAAAGCTTGTCCAATACCTCGGTCTTCGTTTGCAGGACGTGACACGAGTACATGTACTTTCCCACTTGACACACTTTTACACCAACATTCCAATGGCCCAAGCCATCGTCGTAGCTGATAATCTGCCCGATGGTGTGCAAAGGCAGTCGCTCAATTACTTCCTGTTGTGAATAAAAAGGCTCAACTCAGCATAATGAAAGAATGTAGCTAACATTTATATTGTCGATCGATTCGATACTTTTGAATTGGCATCCGCAATTTTCAAGCCATGCTTATTTAGGATTAGACGAACACACGGGCAAGCAGTTTCAACGCCGGTTGATGGTTCATCGCTGCTGGAGCGTTGTTCCTGGAAATGATACGGTATTCGCCCCTCGAGCTGCGCAGTCTCAATTCGATCTATCAGCTGAATTTCCAATGGTCGAACGTAATCCATGGACAAAGTAGACGATGATGACAGCTGGATGCCGGTCTCGCTATTCTCTGAATCCATGGAGCCAGTTGGTGAGTCAGCTCGAGTTGGAGAGCGTTCACTGGCCGCAGAATTGTACGAGTGGCGATTGGAAGATGATGGAGAGGAGTCGTACTTGGAGTTACTACCCTGCACTGGCATGATACTAAGGCTGGGGATCACACCCAGGTAATAAGCGAAGTACTCTTTCTGCGAATCCATTCGCAAAAACGGAAGTGGATGTGGAATGAACAACAAATGTTACTGGTCACGATTTGGATGATTTTACACCGCTGATAACAATGATCATGAAAAACTATGCTCTATTGCTGCAACAGTTTATTAGCTATTGTACACAACAGGAAGTCAGCTTCGCGAAACCACATGGAAGTTTATTTGAGATGACACCGCACGACCACACCCAGTCAAGGTTAAGTGGAGCATGGTGATCACACCCAGTATTTCGCATTTCTAATTTACGCATGACAAAAGCTATGTCTACGCCTGACATCACGTACGCATGATTGTCACCTCCTTTCATTATGTAATTCGTCACCAAATTTCCATTCTTGGCTGTGGCCCTCCAACTTTCATCGCCTTTGACATTGACTTGTCATAGAATCAAACATCTGAAAAATTTCATAGTCATTTTTGTGCTTATTCAGAATCCATTCATTCACATGGCCATTACATGCGCCATGGACACATTAGTACGCATTCTCAATAAATTTTTACCTCCCTTGCAGCTTCATGAGCCTTGGTGATTGCATACTGTATCTCCAGAGGCGTACAATACTGATTCACCACTGTTTTAACCAGCAGAGCAGGCGGAGGAGCATGTGCGCTTCGTTTTCCTGCCGGTTGAAACATGCCACGTCCGGTGGCCAAATTTCCATCTACGACTGCTGAGATTGAACTGAAAATGACGCAAACGCAGCAAAAGATCGCAGCTGATTTCATAGCCGATAACTTCCTTGCACACCGAAAAGTACGTGTCAACAAAACCGCTCAGTTCAGCGCAAACTGAATAAAAATGCCGAGTGACTCTTCTGCTTTGAAGCTTCTTGTTCTCTCATCAGTGTTCAATCGTGGCCAGTCAAGTCCCAAAGCATTCCCAAGAGTTCTCATTTTCCAGTACACTTGTTTGTTTCCGATAAATGGCTTCCGCATCAGTGGCAGACGCAGACTTCTTTGACGGCAAATCAGCCGGAGGGAGCCGTTAATGAAAGTGTGGCTTTTGATGCCAAGCAGTGCACCCACCCATTCCCTACCATGTATCGGATCTTCAGCGAACAACTTGCTACCGTTGCATACATATTGTACGTACCGTGCTGTTGTATGTAGGAGTACTCAACAAAGCGTCTTCCGTTGCGAATCGAGGAAAAGTTCATTCCGGGACGGCAATAACCACGGACTGACAGACAGTATATTACATAATATACTCCTACTCATGCAACAAAAATAGTGCTTCACACGTTTGTGACATAATTGAACACGCCAAGCAATAGAGACTGTGCAGCATCTGGAATGTACATAGCACTACATCGCATCGTAAATAAGAAGCTGACACTCAACGCATCACAGTTAATCTAAATGACAAAACCAAGCCAAACAAACACAATGAGCTAGGCACATAAACAATAACAGTGGTCCTCATAGCATTGCATTATAGGTCACGCCATAAACAAAAGCGCAAGACACTGTTGTGACACTACTCGCGTCTCGCATACACATCACGTTACGTTGCATACCTTGATATGTATTTGAACACAAGAAACGCACAAAAACGAAGAATAGTGGATGTGGGCCTACGAATGTGACTTGCATCCTCATCACAGCCTATTAGCATTTGCATCCAGTTCGCCCCTGAGATATCCAACCTTTTCTGGACGACTCGCTTCCTTCCATTTGAAGTAGGAATACGCCAGGCACCCGATCAAGTTCAGCAAAATCCCAAGAATGTTGAGAGCACTGGGAACCACATCGAAGAAGATGTACATGCCCAGATAGTAGCCGATGATGGTCTGCAGGACCGCTTTGACATTACCGACGATACTCGTAGCCAGGGCGGAATTATGCACGGTGCAAGCGAATAAGGCCACGTTGAGCAGAGCGCCAACCAACAAGCAGGCGACAAAGGTAATCCAGAAGAGAATGCCGGCACTTGTGAGGAAGTACATGAAGGCATCTCGAATTTCGTCTCGGATCATATCCGCCAACAGGAAGAATAGCAGGCCGTTGAAGCTGTTCATGTAGACCATTTCCAAGGTGGTGAAATGTTGGGCGGAAGGGCGCGAGGACTGCAGAGACAGGCGCTCGATGAGCGTGAGATAGGCAGCTTGCAGCACGATCGCCACGCCGCCGTACACGTACGACCAGAGATCGAACATGAAGTCGTACAGAGCTGCAACAGCCAAACCTCATTCACTAGTTACTTACGCATGGCAGCTGTATCATGCAGGTACACAATATGCCCAACATGACTTCCTCTAAAAGGGGGATCTGGCGGGAAAGTTTGTATGGGGAGGCAAATTTTAAATTTCCAACATTTGGAAGCACTTACGTACCAATGTAAAATTGCATCCTCTTGATCTAACCCCATGTTCTGGAGCCGATTTTGCATCTGTAAAGCAGGGAACCAGTTAGAAAGCTCGAAATAGGCCAAAGTATTGCGAAATCCCATTCCATTCCCAATCGAAATTTTACTTCGGATAGGACCCTCAAAAGTTTGCCCTTCCCGTACTAAATTCCCGCCAGATCCCCCTTTAACGCAGGCATTGATCTTACATGCGAGAAAGGCTCCTCCAGTGAGGAGGAGGACGGAGGCGAGGACGGGTCTGCTCGGCCTGGGTTTCCTCAGAAAGACCACAGCCAGATAGAGGTTGAGCAGGGGGACGCAGCGCTTGATGGCGCCGTACATCGGCAGACTCAGACCCTCCAGCGCCGTCAGAGAAAAGAAGCTGTGCAGCGCGTACAGCAGGCTCGGCATAAACATCGCCCTGCCACGCTCCAAGCTGTACGGAGCGATTTGCACAAGGCCGCATAGCCTAGGAAACGTAGGAACGCACACCACGCAATATTCTAAGATAACACCTTGTGCCCGATTCATTATGAAACGGTTGACGGTAGCCTTGCCTATTCTACGCACAGCTACTGCATATCTCCGTCCGCAGTTGTGCAATACAGTCTCATGGCTATCGTCCACCGTTCCTTTATACCTACGAATTGCTTATTCGTTCTGCGCGTAAAGTACTGTACGTGAGTATGTGTTACCTGCCCAGTTCAAGAACAAACAAGGTGACTGCCATCTGCAGCATCATGATGACCATAGCATAGTCGAAGAAGAATTTTGTGATCACTAGTTTGTTCAGGAGCACCATCACCAGAGAACAGCAGCCATAGAAAACAGCTGAGGTCACGGCTGCTGGAGACATACCAGAAGTCACTTCACCAAGCAAAGCAGAAGTCATGACGAAGGAAAGCAAGCAACGGAATGCTAAAACAACATTAGGGTTTCCTCTATGATTGCACACGACACACAACTAAAGTCTATTAAGATTGCGAGGAAAAGATAAGTACGTAGCCTGAAAATTACGTACGGCGACTCGAGTTCCATAGCGAACTCGCAGAGGCCAGACTATAGTACAGAAGAAAATGTATGCTCCAGTGCTCCTTGTACTCGCTTCAGGTTTGTCACTGAGAAGCTCGTCACAATATCTCACTTAGCACATTTTTGGCACTAGGAAGCCCTTGTCAACACTGCGCTACGACACATTATCAAGGTAGCACAAGTACGTACATATGCAATCAGACACAAGCAGGCATACATAGTATACGTTGTACCAAGGCAAGAACATGTGTTACCTGGAAGCAGGATGTGTACATAATCGATCCCCTCCTCTGAAGATGCACAGCGGGTATGTAAAAGCGACAGCAGATTTCACGCTCAGTGCATGTTTTCCCCACCTGAAAATTGATCTCATACAACACGCACGTACATACGGTGACATTCAATCAGCATAGCGAATAGCGCGGAGTACGCGTACAGTTCAACCAACCAAGCTCATAAAGCACGATTTTACATTCAAAGAAGGCGAAAAATCTTTATTCACTTTTTACACAGAAAACTGCATATATGAAAGATGGGCTTGTGGATAACAGCCAGGACAGGTAAAAGCTACTACGGGTACTGAAACTCACATCAATAAGCGTGAAATAGTACATATGTATGCACACAGTTTGCAAGAACTGAATGGCGAAGGTAAAATCAACTACAATACGATGCACTTCTCGACATAGCCTAAATCCAGAGTTGAAAAATCAACGACCATGTACGGTGGATCATATTTTTGACTTCGGATGGGATCCATTATTTTTCACCGGCGTGAAAGACTGCTCTTATTAGAGTCCAGTGAGGGAACTGACTTTTCGGAAGCGACTCTTTCCCTCTAGTTTCATCTGATCTAATTTCGCTTGTATCTGCTTGGACAATTTCAGCTGTTTCGGCTGTTCCCAGGGGAAGTGCGAGTGACCAAAGTGTCCGTTTTCCGCCGTCACTTCGTATATGGGTCGCTTGAGGTCCAATTGTCTGCAGTATCAACGAACAGTAAAGGCACTATATAGGCAGGCATCCGCATTGTACGTTTGTGGTTGTACCACGAGTCCCAAAGCGGTCCACGTTTTCATACAAACGTGCAAAAACTTCTAAAAAAATGACTGCCCCGGATATAGAGTCCTTGAAGTCAAGTCCACTTTGACTTGTATGAAAACGTGGACCACTTTACCGTGATCCATGCGATATTACTTTATGCTCTGTTATTTGCTGGGCCTGTGCGTACATTACTGTTCTCTTCAAACCACGGCGTACTACATACGTATACTTACATATGTACTGTACATACGAGCAAAAACAGATGAAGGAGTGCGAAAAAGTGTTCGAAACTGTAAGTACTCTCATCTGGTTTTGATACGAGTATTCTTACACAATACCATCTTTTGAGCATGCGCATCACGTACTACACCAGTATAGTACAGAGTGTCCCGAAATAAACCGGCCACCTTTCCGGGCATGTAACCCTGGAACGACACTTGAGATTTTCATGCGGTTTTTTTTATTTTGAAGTCAAGGCATCAACTGAGATCTGTACAAAATTTCAGCTATTTGGTCCACATACTTCGGAAATTACGACGGTTTGAATCTCGAAGTTCAAAATCGACGTTTTTCTTCAGTATGGAGAAAAATCTCGGTCTTAATTTTTCAAGATACCCTGTTCCATGCGTTTGCTATGGTGGAATTGGGGTTACTGCGTGAGATTCACATTTTCCTAGCATTTTGGGACTTCTTTTTCATTACGAGACTAATTATGTCTTGGACCCATGCACAAGAGACCACTAAATCGGCACTACCAGTTAGAAAAACCCTCGTTTTTGACCGCCGGAGAAAGAAGGTGTTTGAGCACCTTCCACTGGGCGTACGAAGCTAAAATTTTGTACAGATCTCAGTTAAAGCCTTGGCTACAAGATAAAAAAAACCGCATGAAAATCTCAAGTGTCGTTCCAGAGTTACGTGCCCGGAAAGGTGGCCGGTTTATTTCGGGACACCCTGTACATACGTACTTGATAATGACGCCGGGTCTCAAGTCGAAGTTGTTGTTGACGACTTGGAGGAGTTCCTTTTCGCTGAGTTGACTGGTGCCGAAGCTGAAGACGAGGACGGAGAGGGGCCAGGCGACTCCGATGGCGTAGGAGATCTGGACGAGACAGCGCCGACACAGACCCGCCTTCACCAGGGACTTGGCGATCCACCGCCCCGCGTACGCCGCCGACCTGTCCACCTTGGACGGGTCCTTGCCGCTGAACGCCCCTCCGCCGTGCGCCCCCCAACCGCCGTACGTATCCACGATTATCTTGCGCCCTGTCAGACCCGCGTCACCCTACACACACAGTGGTGCGCTTCAGACGTGCTCCGAGTTTGCTCCGAGCGAGTTCGCTCCGAGAAGCCTCCGAATTCGAAGCGAATTCGGAGCGTAATTCGGTTGTTCACACGTAAACGTTTTTGCTCCGAAAAAACACGGCGCGCTTCTTTTCAGTCGTTCACAAGAGGAGACAGCAAAACAGCTTTGATCACTTTGCGAAGGTTCACGCGCCTCGTCGTAAATTTTCTGCGCAGTTTTTAGTCTTTTCTAACAAGCTCCGACTTTTGCACCGAGAAGCCTCCGAGTTCGGAGCTAAACTCGGTTGTTCACACGTCTCCGAGTTTCAAACTAGGCAGTTCACACGTACGTTTGGAAAAACGGAGCGAATTCGGAGCAAACTCGGAGGATTTACATGTTGAAGCATAGGCAGGGCTCCGAATTCGGAGCGAATTCGGAGTTCACGTCTGAAGCGCACCAGTGTCCAACAAGGATGGCCTTGAAGAAAATCCATGAGCACCACTAGTTTTTAACGTAAACCTCATGGAGATCCATGTGGGAGAATAAGGCTTACTATACTGTATATGTATCAATCCTTCACAGGTAGGCTATCCATCCTGCACAGTGAGTAAACAAACGGAAATTTCTTGACGGCCTAATTATTGGATTGGGTAAAATTGCTTTTTCTGCCTTTGGGACAAGAAAGATTCCACTTTCTCCTAACTGCGTTTGACTATTAGCCTCTTTGAAAGCAGGAGTAGTGTGGTACCATGGGTCCTCCAATGGTGAATGGTCCACAGGGATTGAGATGGTAGACTGTGCGCTCGTCCAGTAGCTCCTCGGGAATACTGGGCTTGATCACGTGCTCCAGCAGCTCTCTTCTCACTTGGTCCAGCGTCACTTCCGGACTGTGCTGAGCCGACATCACAACCGTGTGCACGCGAAGGGGAACGCAGGCGCCTTGTTCGAAGCGATATTCGATCGTCACCTGCATATATGTACATACGTACAGTTCGTCTCGCGATAGTCGTCTTTGGGTCATAGCCCGTGCAGTGAAGAATGGAAAGTCATTGTTTTCTCCGCCTTCCCTGTTTTGCTATTCTCTCTGCGAGAGTAGGCCTATACGTATATTGCGCAGCACGGGCAGAAACCCAGAGACAACTCTCGCTGGACTAAGGAATTATCAAAATAAAACGACGACGACGACGACGAAGGATACGGTTTCGCAGCAAGAGTTGAATATACTGCACGTACATACCAACGTAGGGTACACTGTGGGGTAAACCAGGACACCTAAGCTTTCCTGAACTTGCCGCTTCAGGAAATGATGAACATGGTAGCTCATTTGAAAGAGGAGAATTCAAGGAATCGAATGGTAGAATACTTGTCTCAATCGGTCGTATGGTTGCTGAGATATACTCGGTGTCCGGGTTTACCCCCAGTACCACCCCGTGTCCAGGTTTACCCCCAGTACCCTACTACCTGGGATTTTGAGTCGGGTCTTGCCCACCAGAGGGCGCCTGATCTTCGAAGTTGATGAAGGCGGTGGTTGAGGCGGTGGGCGATCACCACAGTGAGAGGCATACATTCCTCCGTCTCATCCGTCGCATAGCCGAACATCAATCCCTGAAAGGAAAGACGCACGTATTAACCGCACGTGATCATACATACGCACGTACTGTACGTACATCTCGTTTGATTATTTACGTTGCCGACCTTCGCTCTTGTCTCGTACAGATCCAAAACAAACATAGCAGCATAGCATGTGACTTGTCATGCTTATCATGCAAAGCGCTCCCTGCCCTTTGCCAATAATTGTAACAGTGAAATGAGTAGAGAGTTGAGTAGTGTTGCGGCAGACAGTCTCACCTGATCCCCAGCTCCAATATCTTCATCTGAGCGGTTCACGTGAACCCCAGCTGCAATCTCAGCTATCTGCTCCTCCAAAGCCACCAATACATTGCACGTCTTGTAGTCAAAGCCTATATGTACACAACACAGCCTTGCATACACAACAAACACGCATAATAGAGCACGTAAGTACGACGGCAGTTGTACGTACTGCACCTACCTTTCGAAGAATCATCGTATCCAATTTTCCTGACAACGCCTCTGACCAGCTGCTGATAATCCACGTTGACAGCCTTACTGCTGATCTCTCCAAGCAGCATAATCATGCCCGTTTTTGTTACTGACTCTGTAATAAAGTAACAACACGGTGCAGCCGCTGAGCTGCCTGTTCGCTAAGCCGACGCCGCCTGCAACATGAAGCATCAGACAAGAGCGCACGCAGCAAGCCAAATACGCTACCACCACACATACACACACAGATATGTCTGCTCCGACCACATAGGGCTAATTATACACAGGGGTCCCTCAACAACGAGCAGATACGAAGAGGTTTGACACAAGAAATACACAGCGCTAGCTAGCACGCAGCAACAGTCAAGGCTCGTTCACACTGTAAAATGCGCTAGGCATAAGTCAGCTTGGCCATAGATACACAGAGCGTAGGTTCAGCGCATCATGTCTCCGATGTGAATGAGCCTTTAATTCAACGAGCATCCAGTTCCAGTTTCGTGGGACGTCGCTCCCGTAGCAGCGACTCAGCACCAGATTCTTCTGTCAGAATCATTGCCGAATTCCCTTGGAATCTGTCACCCGCAATTTCCCAACCAGTACACCAGTTGCACCCTTGGAATTTGTACACCCGCAGTTTCCCGGCGTATGTACCCGTTGCTTATCATCCATCACTAGCACCCTTAGTTTGACACCTGTCGGGGTTATCGGAAGGCCCAGGCCCGTGGCCTGCCCGCCTCCTTTCCCCTCCCGTAGACTCACCCACTCTGGTTTGAAGAGGCAGCATGAGAGGGCCCAGACAGTCTGCCCGCATCCCTTCTGCCTCTCTCCCCAGCCTTCCGGGTATTAGCATAGGCAAGCTCGTTCTGCACTGGTTGAAAATGCAAGCAGCATGCAACTACACTGGAGTCATACCACAAGCCACTTTCGCATCCGGGTCCTGTTTCAGATGCGCATCGAGTACGGCGTCGGACACCTGGTCGCACAGCTTGTCGGGATGTCCTTCGCTCACACTCTCCGACGTAAAGAGAAAGGTCTCGATGTCATCCTGACCTCCCATGTCTGACGCGTAGCCCCGCTGTGGTCCCACTTCGCTCTGCGGACCATTCACCAGCTTCACGGTTGCCGCTGTGGCAGTGGATGGACCCGATACGTGATCATGTACAACCGGCATCTTGTAGGCCTATCAGCTCCAAGTGTCTACTACTGTAGTTTGTATACTGTAGTTTGTACAGTATTCTTTCGGTAAAAGATAAATCAGGAAACAGAGCCAATGTTTTCCTTCGGTAAAGAAAGCAGACAGCTGTGAACAAGGTCGACTCTACCTTTCGATGGCAAAAACTGCAACAGAAGACACACACTTTACAACCAAAATGAAGGCCAAACGTGGTCCCATGACATAAATTTTGCAGCTACCTACACTTGTCATGTTCAGCACTCTTGCTGACCTTATCTAACATCCAGCAATCAACCAACAGGTATACAAACAGCGAGCGCAGCGGACGAGACATGCGCCTGAAACGACCACATTATTCTGAACACGTACTGTACTGTACTGTAGGGCGAGCGCGTACACTACGTACGTATGCACAGTAAATACATATTGAACGTGAGCATATGATAAAGATCGCACTTTGCACAGCGTACCGTGAAGTGTAATGGAATAGTAAATGCGGGGTGTTGTGTTCTGTCACCACCGGAAAGAATTACACCGCTTTCTACGGTTTACCGACAAACAAAAAAGCACCAAGCTCCAAGCGCAACTTTTTTATGCATCTCAGCAAACAAGAGCGCATGCAACATCTCATTTAGAGTTATCTATCACAGTGAATACATACGTAAGCAAATCAATCCCTTTTGTATCAACTCCTATGCCTAGTAATATGAGCGATTCTTCTGACCTTTCCATCGCGTTTGCTCCGACTGCATTCCATCACGTCCGTGTAAGGACGAAGGCCACTGACTGTTTCTTCCATCATGTTCCATGCTCCAGCCGTATTGATCTTTCTCAGCTGCTCCATAGTTACCTGTAGTAGAGCTGCTGCTAGCATCGGCTGGGTAATGCCACTCACTACGATGGTATGAACTTGCAGCTTCCCCTCCACTACCTTGCCAAGCACTCCAACTGGTATGATATTCCTCCACTCGCACATTTTTTTCTTGTTTTTTCTCAGCTGCGGCATTGGGCACGGATTGCCAGGAGGAGCTGCTCCAACTGGAATGGTATTCCTCTACTCGCTTCCTTTTCGCTTGCTTTTCCTCAACTACGGGATTGGGCACGGACTGCCAGGAGTCCAAGGCGGATATGATGCGATGTTGACTGCGAGGATTAGCAGGGGGCAAACTGTTCGGAGATACAGAAGACCACGAGCTCAATCCAGCAGCAGTGTTAGAGTCCCAAGCTGAATAAGGTGGTCCTTGACGCGAAGAGGAGACGCTCCAAACTTCCGGCTGGCCCAAAAAGCGAGGAGCAGGTTGTTGAAAAGCATGAGGCCGAGAATTATCTTGCTTCCTCTCCTCCTCTTCTTCTTCCCATCCTCTCTTCTTTTTCTTTTTCTTCTTCTTCCGTGTTCCTCCGCTCTTCTCTTCCACTTCTTCCTCCGCTCGCCTCCTTTCCTCCTCCTCCTCTGCCCTTCTCTTTCTTCTCTCCCAATCTCTTCTTTTCCACGTATCCCTTTCTTCTCCCCTCCGTTCTTCTCCGTAGTCTTCCACGAAAAGGCGGTTGAGTTTGACCAATCTGACGGATCGATAGTTCTCCGGGATATCGCGCTCTCTCATCAGCTGGAAGCGGATCGAGTGACGCAGGTATTCGTCTGTCAGCAAGCCGCCTCTTATGGAACCCGCCACAGCCGTCGCCGTTTTCTCCAACGATTCCATGGCGTCCGAGTACTCGTCGAATAAATTGTCGCGTTTCCCTCCCAGACTGTCGTAGGCCAACTCCACCATGCGGAGGGCGTCAGCGTTGGTGCAGAGGATGACCAGCGGAAAGGACAGCTGACCCTCGCACTGCGCCTTCACGTGACGTCCGGCGTTGATGGCCAAGTGCAGCGCCTTCAGCGTCACGCGGCAGACGCCGGTCTCGTGCGAACTGCGCGGAATAGAGCGATGGAGCAGCATCTCCTCCCTCCCTGGAAACTCCACCATCGCGAACACCTGCCAATTGCCCGGGCCCTGCATGCTCTTGGTCTGCTCCGCCATACAACGGATACGCAGCCAATGGTTGCGGGGAAAGTCCTTGTCCAATCGACACCCGCTCTCAATACCGAAGCTGAGTTTCTTCCTGTTCTGCTGCGCCACACGCTTCCACTTCTGCCCTTTCTTATTGTTAGAGATGGCTGTCTCTTCCTGTTCCTCCTTTCGCACTGTGGCAGCTTCTATCTGATCTGGTGTTAGCAGTTGAAAGCGTAGCCCGCACTCGGGATATTCCTCCAGAAGTTTGGCAATCATGCCGTTGAGTATCTTCAGGCTCAGACCCCGTTCATCCTGCAGATTTACAAGAAGTAATTCCTTGTGCACAAGCTCCAGCCAATGCATAGCCTTGGCGTTGGAAGTGAAAACGACGATAGGCAGTTGCGCCTTTCTCTTCTTCCACGCCTGTTTTAAAAACGCGTCCAGGGCAAGATGTAAGGCCTTGATAACGATGAAAGCGTCATCAGTGTCACAGTCTTGCTCGGTTATCTTCTCCAGCTTCAAACTTTTTAGCCCGTCCAGCGTAGTAGTAGTAGTTTCACTCTCTTCTTGTTGCTGCATCTTCTTGCTCACATCCACAGTAGACGGAGATTGCAAGGAGAAGCCGTAGTTGTACCAGGAACTCTGCTCATTCTCGTTCAAATATTGAAAGAGGAAGAGGCGTCTGTGAGATGACAACGGATAATCCCTATTCACATTGCATCGTTCCGCGTCAAAACAGAAGGAAGCTTCCACTTCTTCCCTTCCTGCCTGACTTATGCACGTACGCGGGTCAACATTCCTTCCTTCCTCCTTGTTCTTCCTCGATTCTCGGTATTTTCGAAGATATTCAGCGTACGCGTCAGATTCGGCTCTTCTTTTCCGCTTTCTGTTGCGATTTCGCGCTCCTCCATTTTTCTTTTTCCTTCCGTCCACTTTCGCCTCTTCTACTTTCGATATAAGCTCCGAAAGAAGTTGCGCCACCTCAGCTTCGACTTCTACGTCGCCACAGCCACGCGCGTGTTCAACCATTGTTTATCTAAACAAGACACAATACAAAACACAGTTAGATACACAATCTACTCCATGAACTTACGCAGTACGAGACTGCAATACGCATAATGTACAAAAACCAACTCAATAAGTGATTATCAGCACCAGTACTTACTTCCTGCTGTCGACTGTTCCCGTTCTTTTACCCTCCGGGATCACCCCCTTCAACGTTCACTGTCATCCACATCTTGTTTGTTGTGTCCTCATCTGTTC
>JASAMW010005795.1:0-26524 GCA_030247985.1 Epsilonema sp. ZAB3_2 | reverse complement strand
GCCTTCGTTTTAGCCGGAAGCCCAGAAGCTTTTGCCGGATGCGCTGCATGGTACCGCCAAAATTAGCGCGGCGAGCGGGCTAAATTTATTTTTGCCTCTAAGCGCGAAAATGATAACTCGCGCATGCGCGGCAACAGTTTTATTCACGTCATGCCGATTTTAGTGCCAGTTGAGTTTTTGCCTCTGTTCGGTGCGCAGGATCACAGTGTCTCAGACTACAGGCGTACGGTTTGTTTCATTTTCGAAATTGCTCGGCCATGGCTTCATGCGCTTGACTCAAAATGCGCAGCCCATAATGAGCTTGTTTCCTGGGTTACTGTAGGAGAAAAATGCACAGCGTTTGGCGTACGTACGTATACGTATACATGGTAAAGGTAAGACCAAGAAACACCAAGAGTAAGTATATGAATCAGGCTCGACCTGTTTTCGAAGAGTAGCCAAATGATAGCGCTTCCCCCGCAACGCAAGGCCGAGTCGCCCTCTGGGCTTTTGGGCATTCCCAAAATTTCGATCCTTTATTTTATTTCACTTTAGTTTTTCGACTTCGGTCCTTCTGGATATGAAGCTGCATCTCGATTACGAGGTTCTTCGTCGCATATGCTCTTGGAACGAGATAGAGAGATAGCTAACTTCGTTTGTCTTCTTTCTTGCTACTAGCTCCTTAATGCTGGGCACATGCTTTGCTGCTTTTCCCTCTCAATTTTGTTCTGGCGTCACTGATTGACATCCTTCGGGAACTTGGAACGAACTTGGTCTTTTGCTTTTTCTCTGCGACATTTTTCGTTGCAGGCCATTGTAATATTGGATTTCCCTGCCTTCTGTTGTTTGTGTGAGATTTGCAGTCTCTGAAAGAAGTTTTTTGCCTGCTGGTTCATATTTGCTTTGTTCATGTTGCAAGTGTGAAGAAAACAAAAATAGGCTAATTCGCGAAAAGCGTAAAATCTGCTACCGTAACCCCGCACTTTATTACTCGCTTCCTTGTTTTAGCAATAATTCGTTGGAAAAAAGCTTTTTGATTTCAAAGCACCACTGAGAGAGGCTTCTGCAAGGATATGCGTGGAATTACTGCCTGCTTACCTGTCTGTACCGTCGTATTGCTTGGTAAGAAACTTTCTAAAACAAAATCAGCAAAGAACTTTCGAGTAGGTAGTTTCTTTCCTCGGTATGTCGCGACGAAAATACCAAGCTGAAAGTTCCTAAAATTGTTTTCCGTTGCAGTGTTGGCATCCACGGTACTGTGCAAGAAATCTGACGATGATCTAAATTTCGAGAAAAAAGGCGGCGGCCGCGGATTCGTTGACGAAAAACGAGGCGGCGGCCGCGGATTCGTTGCCGAGGAGAAACGAGGCGGCGGCCGCGGATTCGTTGGCGAAAAACGAGGCGGCGGCCGCGGATTCGTTGCCGAGGAGAAACGAGGCGGCGGCCGCGGATTCGTTGGCGAAAAACGAGGCGGCGGCCGCGGATTCGTTGACGAAAAACGTGGAGGCGGCCGCGGATTCGTCGCCGAGGAAAAACGAGGCGGCGGCCGCGGATTCGTCGACGGCAATTTCTACACCTCAGGATTGAACGACCTGTACAAGCGCTGGTTGTACAACGAGAAACGAGGCGGCGGCGGCCGCGGATTTTACGACGAGAACGACGACAGCGTCGTAAAACGTGGCGGCGGCCGCGGATTCGTCGACGATAAACGAGGCGGCGGCCGTGGATTCGTTGACGAAAAACGAGGCGGCGGCCGTGGATTTGTCGAAAAACGAGGCGGCGGTCGGGGATTTTACAAGCGGGAAAACGACGACGATGGCGGTGAGCCGATTTTCATGGATAAGCGACCCGGCGCGCGCGGTTTTATGCGACGCAGCTATGACTGGGCACCCGTCTACGATTGGGATCTGCGCTACAAGAAAACGGTGCCCTTCCGAAGCATAAGATCCGGCGGTTATGGCAAGCTGCCCTCCTACTACAGATACCCTTCCGCATCGCAGATTGCAACCAGTCGCTACTGGCAAGTGCGAAAATGAACGAAAGACAAAAGTCAACCTGTGGTGAACTTGAGGTTTCATATGGTAGAAAACGAATCTGACAATTTTGAGAATCGGCAACCTGTGAAGTTGAAGTTTCAAAACTAATCTTAAGATTGAAAATGGTATACTGTAGCTATGAAACTGTATTTTTTAACGCATGCAATATAGCAGATACAACGGTACGAAATAATGCATGAAGCTAAAATACACCTAGCCGGCGCAGAGCAAGAATAAACAGTCTTTGTTGTTCGCCGTATCATAGAGATGTAACAGGGCAATTTTTTCACAGTCCGAAGCCGGAGCCTGCGGATCAGAAAAATTTTCCCGACTGGAACCGAAGCCGGAAAGCCGGATCCAGCCCAGAAAACATCTCGTCATTCGTCAACCCGGTGTGTGTTAAGTCCGTGTTTGCCGCTTATCCTCTATGTATATACATATGTACGTAGTTGTTCGCTTTCCTTTGGATCAGTTGCTCCCTCTCACCCATCTTCCTCCTTGTCCACAGCCGACACATCAGAGACCTGACGCTGACGACATTTTCCCTGAAACTCGGCCACGATCTCATCGATGCTCCGATTGCGCGTTTCTGGTAACAGGAGAGCGATGCCCACCATACAGACGGCGACGACCACCAGGAAGGGAAAGAAACTGTTCTGCAAGCCCACCCATTGCTCGAACGGCAGATAGGCGATGGAGATGAAAGAGGTCCAGATACGGGTAAACAATGAGATCAGACCCACTGCTACCTGTTCATACAAATGATTACAAAGTACTATGTGTATCCCTTTAACCAGGAAATGAACGGCACACAGCCAAATTTTGCTCGCTGCGGGTAAATTTTGCTTTCCACTTCCCCGTGGGTATGAACTACGAAATATATGGTGGGTGAATGATATTGCAATAATCAGTTAGTGGGCATGCAGTGAAAGCCACGCCTGTGGTCAGTCGCAGTCGACAGTCAATGGTCGGCATCAGCGAGTCGGCTGTCAACTGTCGATGATTCCACTCTTGCTTTTTTGAACTAAGTACCCACAGACACAAAAAATAGGCCTATCTAAAAAAAAGTTGGAGTATTTTTTCTAAAACTTCATCAACATATGCAGTTTTTGATGGGGAATCCTATAGGCATATTATCTCGATTCACAAAAAGTACTCCCCTTCTACGTACTATGCAAACGCTACAGAAAACGTCTCTTAATCACAACCTCTGTTTTGCTGTGGGTTGAGCACTATACGAACAACTAATTCTTGAAAAAATTTGGTGAGCAGAAAAACCGCGCACCAAGCTGTGGAAAAGAATTGCAGTGTGGGTAAAGTTGTCAGATGAAGGGGTGGAAGCCATAAGCTGTCAATTCCTGGGTAAGGGGTATAATGTACATATTTATTTAGAAAAGAGTGATAAAAGGTTGTTCCAATGCTCGATTACCTTGCACGTCTGTAGTACTGTAAAGTTTCATGTATTCACGAGTTTTTCGCTAAAAAGCGAATGATGTGTCGCGAGGTTTCCCCTTTGACTATAGTCGGACCAGTGAGAGTTTGCAATAGCATTCAAGGCGCGTTGCGTACACAAAGGCGGATTTCTGTCCGTGCATCGTGTACTCCTATTTAGCAGAAGTACATGCAAACTCACAGGCCGACTTTAGTAAAGTCACGGTTATTCAGAGGGGTCACCTCGCGACTCAGCACTAGTGCTTAGCTTAGTGAAACCCGTGAATAACTTTGGCATTTCTTACCGATCGGTGCTCCTGTGAAAACAATTCGTTGCGAAGAACAAATCCGACGGGCAAGCCAACACCATAGCAGAGAAAATAGAAGAGCATGCTTCCAATGCTGGTGTAAGAAGCCCATTCGAATTTATTGGGACGCTCATAGTGGAGATATGGTAGTAAGGGTTGGTAGGGGTACACAGGGGGTTGGTAGTAAATGGACAAGGCAGGGTAATACTAATTTTGAGCATGTTAAGATTAGCAAGGGTGGTATGTATTATGCTCGGCGGCAGGTGGCCTGATTATGGTCACTTGCGGAGTGGAATGCTGGAGTGTTTTGCAATAGTAGGTACAGTATGTGTGTGTATTTATGCGCATAGCATGTATGTATGCATGTAGTATACAGTACTTCGAGTTGGCTATTCTAGCTTTTCATAGAAGAATATAGTGGACAGCGCATGCGCCAGCAGGCAAGCACCGAGTTGAAACAATGTGAGCATCCGGCCGACCCGCTCGCTCCACTAAGTACAGTCCGTGGCACGTGCAAGTAGGAATATGCGAGAGATTATTTTGTTTGCGCGGGTCGAGAACAGCGTGAGTCGGTCTCTTTGAAGTCAATGCAGAATTAATCTTATCTCCCCCTTTTCCTCGCGAGAGTCGCGCGGAGAATGCCTGCATTGCTTTGCACGCGTCGCGGACTGTAGGGAGCAAGAAGGGTGGCAAGGAAGAAGGTCACACCTCCGGCCAGAGTTGCCAGACCGGCCACGTGAGATGGGACACCAGTCTGTATGAGAACATGTATGTGGAATACGTGAAGATGGCTGGGGATCCTGTGAATCTGGTGGATAGCACCACCAGGAAGCAGATGATCAGAGGCGTCCGCAATTCGGCGTGACGCAACAACTAGCTGACCGATGGTTTCTCTTGTTCTGCCATCACGTCTCTCTGAAAACATTAATGTGGGCTGCTCTGCATTGTGCTTGTACATTCACTGTCATTTTGTAGCCCCATAGAGCTATCAAAACGTGCGGTAGTGACCCTTCATAAATGGGGCTATATTTGAGGGGTAATGCAGTACTGGACACGTGCAAAGGTCCCCTTATGCCTAAAATTTTGGCCTTCGCGAAGAAAACGCGTGAGATATACAGAGTGTCCCATAATAAACTCAGCGGATGTTTGTGCCTCTCATTCATCAGCGGAGCATTCGATTTGAGTACGCTCTTTTGTAGTTTGTAGCTACATTAAGGCTTCAAAGTTTATGCAGGTAAAATTTCAGCCATGTAGTCCTTCTATCAAGGAAGTTATGAAAGCTCAAACTTTTGGACACAAAAATTCACGTTTTTACACTATGGGGCTAAACACGGGTTTTAAGGCCGAAGTTAGCACTCCACGGATGAGTTTCTTCAATTTTCTTCACAATGGCACAGTACGTTTGGTTCTGCCGCGTCTTTCAAGGGATATTGAACAGGATTTGAAGATGTATTTGCTTTTGGATGATAGAATATGCTCTATATTGTGGTAAAATATAAGGCATATCCTCGATTTCTGAGGTCAGCCTTTCTGTGTTGCGAAATAAGTTGCAACGGGGATAGTGTGAAGTGTGAGCCGTTGTGAAAGTGCAACCAGCTCTGATTATAGTTAGGAGCAAAAGGTAAAGCATAAACACGAATAGCAATAATATAGGCAGAAATTGAATCACTCTCCTATGTTCTGACAAAACACAATCATGAGCTTTTAATGTAGTATGAATCAACTAAATTTTATTGTCGTAAATGCAAACAAAACTAGGGCCGGATCCCTCAGCAAACTATCAGCAAAACATTCAAACCTTGATGTCAGAAAGTTTTTCTATAGTAACCGTATTGTAAATTGTTGGAATCTGCTTGACGTGCGTACGGTTCACTCCAACTCGCCAGCCTCTTTCGCTGCTTCCCTCGAAAAACACTCAGAAATTGAGCGCCTCCTTCGGGTTTACAACTTTTAGCTTTTGCTTCACTGTAAGTGTATTGTCGTATACTGTAAACATCTTCAATGCTGTTCGTTTGACAAATTAGCTATCTCCACCTAAAGTCCGTACAGCTTGTTCTGTTGCACTACTCCAATATGCAGTACTGTATGTATTTCACATATCCGTACAATGTTGTGTGGTCTGCAGTACATTCCGCTGTTATGGCTGGTGTGTTCTCTTTCACTGTTTGTTGAATAAAGATATTGATTGAAATCTCGTGGAATCCACGAAATTCTGAGTTGTTTCTGGCCACTTCCTGTTGCCCTAGAAAGTTGAAATTTTCATCATAAACTTTGAAGCCTTGCTACTAATTGCAAAAGACCCTTTTGAAAATGACACCCCACTTGAGATAGAGACACAAACACCGTGAGTTTATTATGAGCCGCCCAAGCCCCCCCCTCTCCCTCCCTCCCCCCCCCCTCCCCCCTCAGCCTCCTCAAACAGGGTGTCCCATATACTCACGTTTTGTTCTCTATCTCCACAAGTGGTGTCATTTTAAAAGCGGTCTTTTTGCAATTATAGCCAAGGCTTCAAAGTTTATGCATGCAAAATTTCAACTTTCTAGGGCAACAGGAAGTGGCTCAAAACAACTAGAATTTCGTGGATTCCACGAGATTTCAATCAATATCTTTATTCAACAAACAGATTGAAATAAAGAGAACACACCAGCCCATAACAGCGGAATGTACTGCAGACCACACAACATTGTACGGATATGTGAAATACATACAGTACTGCATATTGAGTAGTGCAACAGAACAAGCTGTACGGACTTTAGGTGGAGATAGCTAATTTGTCAAACGAACAGCATTGAAGATGTTTACAGTATACGACAATACACTTACAGTGAAGCAAAAGCTAAAAGTTGTAAACCCGAAGGAGGCGCTCAATTTCTGAGTGTTTTTCGAGGGAAGCAGCGAAAGAGGCTGGCGAGTTGGAGTGAACCGTACGCACGTCAAGCAGATTCCAACAATTTACAATACGGTTACTATAGAAAAACTTTCTGACATCAAGGTTTGAATGTTTTGCTGATAGTTTGCTGAGGGATCCGGCCCTAGTTTTGTTTGCATTTACGACAATAAAATTTAGTTGATTCATACTACATTAAAAGCTCATGATTGTGTTTTGTCAGAACATAGGAGAGTGATTCAATTTCTGCCTCTATATTATTGCTATTCGTGTTTATGCTTTACCTTTTGCTCCTAACTATAATCAGAGCTGGTTGCACTTTCACAACGGCTCACACTTCACACTATCCCCGTTGCAACTTATTTCGCAACACAGAAAGGCTGACCTCAGAAATCGAGGATATGCCTTATATTTTACCACAATATAGAGCATATTCTATCATCCAAAAGCAAATACATCTTCAAATCCTGTTCAATATCCCTTGAAAGACGCGGCAGAACCAAACGTACTGTGCCATTGTGAAGAAAATTGAAGAAACTCATCCGTGGAGTGCTAACTTCGGCCTTAAAACCCGTGTTTAGCCCCATAGTGTAAAAACGTAAATTTTTGTGTCCAAAAGTTTGAGCTTTCATAACTTCCTTGATAGAAGGACTACATGGTTGGAATTTTATCCTGCATAAACTTTGAAGCCTTAATGTAGCTACAAACTACAAAAGAGCGTACTCAAATAGAATGCTCCGCTGATGAATGAGAGGCACAAACATTTCCGCTGAGTTTACTTATCGGACACTCTGTATATCTCACGCTTTTCTTCGCGAAGGCCAAAATTTTAGGCATAAGGGGACCTTTGCACGTGTCCAGTACTGCATTACCCCTCAAATATAGCCCCATTTATGAAGGGTCACTACCGCACGTTTTGATAGCTCTATGGGGCTACAAAATGACAGTGAATGTACAAGCACAATGCAGAGCAGCCCACATTAATGTTTTCAGAGACGTGATGGCAGAACAAGAGAAACCATCGGTCAGCTAGTTGTTGCGTCACGCCGAATTGCGGACGCCTCTGATCATCTGCTTCCTGGTGGTGCTATCCACCAGATTCACAGGATCCCCAGCCATCTTCACGTATTCCACATACATGTTCTCATACAGACTGGTGTCCCATCTCACGTGGCCGGTCTGAACTAGGCCGGAGGTGTGACCTTCTTCCTTGCCACCCTTCTTGCTCCCTACAGTCCGCGACGCGTGCAAAGCAATGCAGGCATTCTCCGCGCGACTCTCGCGAGGAAAGGGGGAGATAAGATTAATTCTGCATTGACTTCAAAGAGACCGACTCACGCTGTTCTCGACCCGCGCAAACAAAATAATCTCTCGCATATTCCTACTTGCACGTGCCACGGACTGTACTTAGTGGAGCGAGCGGGTCGGCCGGATGCTCACATTGTTTCAACTCGGTGCTTGCCTGCTGGCGCATGCGCTGTCCACTATATTCTTCTATAAAAGCTAGAATAGCCAACTCGAAGTACTGTATACTACATGCATACATACATGCTATGCGCATAAATACACACACATACTGTACCTACTATTGCAAAACACTCCAGCATTCCACTCCGCAAGTGACCATAATCAGGCCACCTGCCGCCGAGCATAATACATACCACCTTTGCTAATCTTAACATGCTCAAAATTAGTATTACCCTGCCTTGTCCATTTACTACCAACCCCCTGTGTACCCCTACCAACCCTTACTACCATATCTCCACTATGAGCGTCCCAATAAATTCGAATGGGCTCTAACACCAGCATTGGAAGCATGCTCTTCTATTTCTGCTATGGTGTTGGCTTGCCCGTCGGATTTGTTCTTCGCAACGAATTGTTTTCACAGGAGCACCGATCGGTAAGAAATGCCAAAGTTATTCACGGGTTTCACTAAGCTAAGCACTAGTGCTGAGTCGCGAGGTGACCCCTCTGAATAACCGTGACTTTACTAAAGTCGGCCTGTGAGTTTGCATGTACTTCTGCTAAATAGGAGTACACGATGCACGGACAGAAATCCGCCTTTGTGTACGCAACGCGCCTTGAATGCTATTGCAAACTCTCACTGGTCCGACTATAGTCAAAGGGGGAAACCTCGCGACACATCATTCGCTTTTTAGCGAAAAACTCGTGAATATATGAAACTTTACAGTACTACAGACGTGCAAGGTAATCGAGCATTGGAACAACCTTTTATCACTCTTTTCTAAATAAATATGTACATTATACCCCTTACCCAGGAATTATGAGCTTATGGCCCCCCCTTCCTGCCTTTCCCCCTGCAATTCTTTTCCCGCTTGGTGCGCGGTTTTTCTGCTCACCAAATTTTTTCAAGAATTAGACGGTATTAACTAATACACAACCAAAACAACCAACGTGGACTTCTAAAAATTAGCTCTGCCTAAACGACACACTATAGCGAGTGTGAAGAAGCATGATCAATCAATGTACCCTTATCGATATTGTGAGGTAGCATGGGGACAGTTGGTCCAACACTTGCATTAGTGTAGTCTGTGACCATGAAAATGGAAAACTGCCACTGTAATAGGCGTTCAAACAAAATAGCATTAATTCGCATGGAAAATATGGATGCAATTCAAGGAATTTGAAGTTATTGGGTGCTAGGTACAGGGAGCTGGGTGGTGAACAGTAATATCTATTATGCGAGGGGCATGGGTTGAGTTCGGCTTAGGCTGAGGCTTAGGCTTAGGTATTGGATGAAGAGGGGTAGGCCTCAGCCTAAGCCTCAACCTAAGCCTTAGCCTAAGTCTGCCCATGCACCTATTGCAAGCGCTGGCTCAAATATTTTTGTGCTACCCTGCCCATTTGTTGCTTCGACAATGTGTTGCGGCACTTTGTTTGTGTGCGGAATTTAGGCGGATCCTATTTTCAAGAACGGTTGCTTGCGATTTGGGTGTTTTGGTTGTTCGTTGTTTTCGTTGCGTATTAGTTATTACTAGTGGTGGATACCGGCTCTGCATTATTTTACCCGGTAAGCCGGTAAAAATACCGGCTACCAAATTATTACCATCGGTAAAGCGGTAAATGTACCGCCTTCAATTTTTTCTACCCGGTAAAACGGTAAAGCTAGACATTTTTACCTGGTATAGACGGTAAGATGTAACTCAATCTTTGCGCCTTTTTGTCTTGTTCAATTTATGCATGTATGAGCTCTAAATCCAGAAATTTTCGCAATCGTTTACTTTTCGTACAATTCGTACAAAAAGTTTGTCCAAAAATTTATGGATACGAATATTTTTACAATGGTGAAGCCCAAAAAAGCCACCCACACTATAACTAACAGCTTTGTATCATTTCCAAGAGCATGGTCCCACAATGTACGTTATTCAATCATTCCTCAGTGCGTACGTACATGCACTGTACGTATACGTACGCAGGGCAATCGATACATAATCAATGACTTCAATTCAATGTATTCTCTGTACATACGTTTACATTCGCTCATAAAATATGGTGACATACTGTATGCAATTCTTTGCGGTAATACATATGTAACTTATCCACCATCCTGTACGAAGATTAGAATATTAGTGAATTTTTACCGGGTAAACACACTATGAAGCAGTAAACGGTAAAAACAGGTACCGGCGGTAAAAATTTTTACCGGCTCAGGTATACCTCTGCAGCTCAGGCGGTACAGGTAAAAGCGGTAAAAATACCGGATAAAAAATATTTTACCTGGTAAGCCGGTAGAGCTTACCGGCATCATTTATGAGCCGGTACCGGATAAAAAGTACCCGGTAAACGTACCGGGCCCACCACTAGTTATTACCCTCTTTTCAATGATGATCTCTTGTATTCAAAAGTTCGCAGCACGACAGCTTACGCTGTGTCGTCGCCTGCGTTGTTTTCGCCTGCGTGGCTGCGTCTGCGTCGCCGTGTTTTCGTTTTAGCCCAAACTTTGAGTAAAATAAATTTGATAATAAATAAAACAGGATAAATAAAAATTCCTTTTATCAGAAGAATCAGTCGGGTAGTAGACAGAGCTACAAGCAGGGTGCTAGCGAATATTGCAAGCCGAGCGGGTAGAAAAATGCCGGAGCCGACGCTAGATCGCAGTTTCTTCACTCTCCCCAACGATACGCCAGTGGTGGCTTTGGACTGCACCTCCGCCTTCTCTCTCTTGACGCAGAAAGAGAAGCAGTATGCGCATCATCTGGCCAGAGCCGCATACGAAGGCGGGCTCATCGTTTACCATCAGGTACATACGTAGTTTATAGGGTTCCGTGGGGTAAATCCGGGCACCTAAGCTTTTCTGAACTTGCCGCTTCAGCAAATGATGAACATAGTAGCTCATTTGAAAGGGGAGACTTCAAGGAATTGATTGGTAGAATACTTGTCTCAATCGGTAGTATGGTTGCTGAGATATACTAATTGTCCGGGTTTACCCCGCACTGTACCCTACAGCTTGTGAACGGTAGTGCTTTAAGCCTAGGTGGAGAATAGATGAGATCGCATTTAGCAAGTGGAACACGTAGTAGCGCATTTTCTTGCAAGACTTGTTTATTTTTATGACCATTTTATTCATAGGCTTTAGGCTTAGGCTTAGGTTTAGGCTTAGGCTTAGGCTAAGGCTTAGGCTTAGGCTTAGGCTTAGGCTTAGGCTTAGGCTTAGGCTTAGGCTTAGGCTTAGCATGGGCATGGGCATTGGCTTAGCCCTAAGCCTTAGCAGTTGCTTATTCTTAGGCTTAGGCTTTAGGCTTAGGTTGTTTATGAAAATATACATGTGTAGCAAGAAAAGAGCGCTACTACGCGTTCCACAATTGCTGAATGCGACCTTCATTCAGTCCGTGTTGTCTTTTTTCAGACGTCCCCGGAAGCTCCGTTGATGTTCAGTTTGTTTCAAGGCTTGTTCAGAGCCCACCCGGTCGAGGAACTGAAGAAAATCGCAACCACCAAGTGCGACTTCACGCAGGATGACTTTACGGTTAGCATTTGTCCAGACGTGGGCACGGTTTTGAGGGTGGGGGTCTGTCAGTGGGGGTATGCAGGAGGTCAAAAGTGGGGGGTTGTTGCGTACCCCCACCAAGACAAATTTTTTTTGTCACGTACCCCCAGATTTTTTACGTACCCCCAAGGAAAAAACCTCACGTACCCCCAGCATATTTACGTACCCCCAACTGCAAATGATGTGCTACATAACCCCACACAGTCTATGCGTACCCCCAGAAAAAATAAATGAGCAATTATTTTTTTGCATGCAGTGCAGCAGTTTTACTACTGTTGTGCATGTTGTAATACAGCGGTGGGTTGATAAGAGTGAGTAGGGTGTCTTTGCAGTAATCACACGGCACCCCTCACAGTGTTTACACAGGGTGTCATAAATAGAAGAAATCACAACTTAGAAATAGAGAAGAAATCGCAACTTGTCTAGAACAGGGATCAATCATTATATAAAACTATTATTCACTGCATTTTGCAACTACAAACAATAAGATTTGAGAATGCATGCACTGTGTGGAGTGTGTAAAAAGTCTGAGCATGAATGTAAGTCAGAGGAAAAAAAGGGTGGGGGTACGTGTCCTGGCAGACAAACTGCTGAATCCAAGTTTGGGGTTACGCGTGGGGATATGTTTTGCTGTTTTTTTTCTGGGGGTACGCGGGGGTATGTTGCTTTTCATTTTCCCTGGGGGTACGGGTGGGGGTATGGAGAGGTAGGGGTGGGGGTGCGTTCAACATACCCCCCCTCACCCCCAGGCCCACGTCTGTTTGTATAGCATGGATGATAGCAAAAATATATAATTTGGCTTAGGGGAAGAATGGAGCGCACAATGTAAACGATGGAGGCAATAGTGGGCTCACACGTGGTGAGTAAACTCACGGTGAATTCACCGGTGAGTTTGAACTTCGAGTTTCATTTTTCGTGTAGAACATTCTCACTTGCTCCCACGCGCGAAATTTTTCTCACGTGTTCACACGACGGTGAGTTTCAAACTCACGGTGAATTCACCGGCCTCCCTATGCTTCATCGCATACTTATGGGGAATTCCCCGTGAGTTTACTCACCACGTGTGTAGCCCACTAATCACTGGCTTATATTCGATCCATAATAATGGTTTGTTGGATATCCATTTTATTGGTTTTTACGATATTCATTGTAATGGTTTCGTGAAAACACTAAAATGGATCGAATATGAGCAAGTGATTGCCTCCTTCGTTTACATTAGCGCGCTACACACGTGGTGAGTAAACTCACGGGGAATTCCCCATAAGTATGTGATGAAGCATAGGGAGGCCGGTGAATTCACCGCGAGTTTGAAACTCACCACGTGTGAACACGTGAGAAAAATTTTACGCGTGGGAGCAAGTGAGGATGCTCTATCTACACGAAAAATAAAACTCGAAGTTCGAATTCACCGTGAGTTTACTCACCACGTGTGTAGCCCACTATTGTGTGCTCCAGTCTTCCCCTACGCCCAATTATGTTTTTGATGATAACGATGACTTTTCGTGACGTAGTGATGCATTTTTCCTTTTTATTTTCAAGGCATTGCAAGTGTTCGTGGCTGGTGTGTATGAGAATTCCGGTAACTACAAAGGATTTGGCGATACGAAGATTGTGCCAAACGTGGACAAAGTAAGATTTGGCGATTTGGGTAACAATGATATTGGGCGTTTTCGGGTTAACCCGGCCGTGGGAAAATCCGGCCACCTAACTTTCAGGGCTGCATAGCATATCTCAGGAACCAATGGACCGATTGAGACAATATTGTAGCAATCGATTCCTTGAACTCTCCTCTTTCAAATGAGCTGCTTGATTCATGCATCGCGTGCATAAACAGCGAGTTCAAAGGAGCTTAGGTGGCCGGGTTTACCCCACAGTACCCTTACGCATCTCATGATATGGGAAGGACTAGCAGTTATGCACTCATGGATGAAAGAGGTTTATGTTTATGGTTGTTATAAGGGTGTTTGCGCCTCATATGTTTTAGGAGAAATTGGAGAAGCTGGTATGTGAGTGCAAATCAGCCTTTTCGCCCGCCTTAGCCCCACATCTGGCGTCAGTCGTCGATCGCTGCTGTTCACTGAGCAAACAAGAACGAAACTTGGGACTGGGCAGTGAGGTGTGTTGTGTATGGTTGCTTGTCTTTATTTACTATTTGAATTATAATCCTGAGTGGGCTTGCTCGACTATAATTCCATATATTGTATGTGTTACGTACTGCGTACATACATATAGCAATAGCGTCCGAGGCCAGTATTGTACGTAAGCTAGTTCTACTAAGGTATGTGAGGCGAGTGTAGCCATCTGTCCTTGGACCGGCACCTGGTGGTGTGCCTAAGTCCACAGCTGTGACCGAGGGTACGGGTTCGATTCCCGTTCGGTCCTATTTCTCTCCCCCCTTTTCGGGGCCTGGCTATTGCCATGCACGGAACACAGCACGTCACATATACACTACAGAAGAGTATGTTATTCTAGGGCGTGACGACTTATCTGTCGCGTAACGTGGAGAAAGCGGACGCGGATCTAATCGATCGATACATGAAAGAGAAGAAGATGGAAGCCTGGAACACGAGGCTGTTCAAGATGGAAAAGGATGGAAAGAAGCACTACGAAATACGACTGGCTAGCGTAGAGGAAGGAGGTACGTAGGGTACTGTGGGGAAATCCCGGCCACTAACGCTTCTTTGAACTTGCTGTCTCAGCACATGATGAACAGAATAGTTCATTTGAAAGAGGAAAGTTCGAGGAATCTATTGATCTAATATTTGTCTCAATCGATCTGTTGGTTGCTGAGATATGCAGCCCTGAAACTGAGGTGGCCGGATTTTTCCATGGCCGGGTTTACCCCGCAGTTCCCCACAACACATATGCTAACATACGTTTCGCGTTGACTCCTGTGCATGTAAGTACTAATTACTAGGTATTTCTGATTGGTCCCTTGTCGAACAGCAAACTTTATTATGGTATGCACGCGGTACCAATCAATCAATCAATCGTTTCATTGGCCCGCCACAGACGTGAACTCCGAATTCGCTCCGAATTCGGAGCCCTGACTATGCTTCAACACGTAAATTCACCGAGTTCGCTCCGAACTCGCTCCGTGTTTCCAAACGTGCGTGTGAACAGCCGAGTTTCAAACTCGGAGACGTGTGAACCACCGAGTTTCCTCCGAATTCGGAGCCTTCTCGAAGCCATCTCGGAGCCTTCTCGGAGCGTTTTAGGAGCCGTGAACACCTAAGTCGAAAAGTATAGGAGCGGGTATAGGAGTCCTTGTTTAGGTGAGAGAAATTTACGACGCGGCGCGTGGCACCGCAAAGGAATAAAATCTGCATGCGACCGAAAGAGCGCGCCGTGTTTTATTGCTGCAAAAATATCTACGTGTGAATGACAGAAAAAACTCGCCGAGTTTGTACGGAGGGAAAATGGTTACGTGTGAAAAGCCGAATTAGGCTCCGAATTCGGAGAGATCTCGGAGCGAACTCGCTCGGAGCAAACTCGGAGCACGTCTGTAGCGGGCCATTGTTCGTTTCGTGTTCTGCTTACAGATGTTTCTGGTCCAGAAGAATTCGAGGGTTGCGTGATTCGGGTGACCAAGGGCGATTACAGTCCACTTCTCAAACGGGTGGTCGCGCATTTGGCGGAAGCGGAGGTATTATTCAACGATGAATGGTACATATTATTGTAACTCTAACCGCTGTAACCACTGTAACTTCCCTCAAACGTTCCAAATAGTAAACCATTGGGAATAAGCCACGCACACCTGATAACGTTTTCGCAAGAAGTTCATGAAACCAATATTTTAGCGAAGGAAAAGCACCCTATGTAAGTTTCAAATTTTATTCCCGCCTTTTCCTTCCCTAAGTGTTGATTTCATGAACTCCTCGCAAAAGCGTTATCAGGCGTGCGTGGCTTATTCCCAATGGTTTGCTATTAGGAGGTTTTTATGGTATAACTTTGGTCTGTCCAATGATAGACTGTGCTACTGTAGTGCGTACTCTTTGATTAGAAATGTGCTAGCAACGACACGGAAGCGAAGATGTTGGCGGAGTACCAGAAGCACTTCACTACTGGCTCCTTGGACGCACATAAAGACGGATCGCGGCATTGGATCAAGGATAAGGGGCCGGCCGTCGAAAGGTATACAGCGTGTCTGTTGCTGAGTATCCACCATATGCAGTACTAGTAAGGGAATTGGGTAGGTCGAAGGTGACCCCGCGGAATATAGTGAAAGGTTGGATCGGTGTCTGCGCGGTCGTCGACGGCATTTTGTTGTCAATTCTTCTTTTCACTCGCTCCTTTTCCGCTCCCAGATGATTGAACAAGGTCGACGACCCCGCAGGCACCGACCCAAACTTTCACTAAATGCCGCGGGGTCACCTTCGACCTACCCAATTCCCTTACTGCATATGGTGGATATTGCTCTGCATTCCAGTTTTTTATTTGCGCCCCAAAATTCAGCTGCCAGAGGCGCAAGTTACTGTGTATGGTAGATATCATATGAAGAGGTGCCGGAAGGTGACAAGCAAAGAGGTGAATTTGGCATCTGGTTTTTGTCGTCTGCTACCTACCCCCCTGCGGCCCATAATCATATAATTGCTGGATACTTGGGATAGCTTGCTACATGCGACATACTACAGTATGAGTATAATAATGTGCGCTTCTGGCACTGCGTAGCCTATTTTGAGGCGGAAAAAGAAAACTGGTGGCGCAAGAGTGCCCCGTGCCTCACCCCCATGCCCACGTCTTTCTTTATTTGTTTGCTGCAGCTACATCGGTTTCATCGAGAACTACCGCGATCCCACCGGCGTCCGCGCGGAGTTCGAGGGGTTCGTGGCGTCGGTGAATCGGGAGACGTCGAAGAAGTTCGGCGCGTTGGTGGAGAAAGCGGAGGAGCTGATTGGTCGACTGCCCTGGACGGCCGCCTACGAGAAAGACGGCTTCTTCAAGCCGGATTTCACCAGTCTCGATGTGATCGCATTCGGATGCAGTGGCATGCCAGTCGGCATCAACATTCCTAACTGTATGTGCATGTATGGATGAATGGGTGTATGTGTATGAATGGATGTAGGATTTCGTGGGGTAGACACCGGTCGCGGGTAAATGGGGTAAACCGGTCGCATGTAAATAGAGAAAACACCGGTCGCGGGTAAGTGGGATAAACCGGTCGCGCCCCAGTTGACCCAAATATGTGAACACAATAGTTTGTCGCAGTCACAACATGAATGTGTGACCTTTCAAAAATTCAAATAACTCATTTGAAAGATAGAGTCGGTCTCCACCTCACAAACCTTCATGGTCCAGCAAAACATCAAAGTTCTCAGTTGACCCAAAGCGTCAAAAAACCCTAGCAAAACCACGAAGTTACACCTATTCCAAGATATTGCATTTTGTATCTTGCTCTATTATTTTCTGTTGACATCTCGTTGCTTTCGCTGGGCTATGATATGTGGTATTTTTAATTACAAATTTTAATCAAGAAATGCAAACAATGTAATTTTTGCCACGATTGCGTTTCGTGTTCCACTCCTGGGTACACACACAGGCTAAGCTTAGGCTTATTCTCAGGCTCAGGCAGACGTGGGCACGTTTTTGAGGGTGTGGGGTATGCAGGAGGTCAAAATTAGGGGTTTTGCATACCCCACGGTTTACCCCATTTACCCGCGACCGGTTTACCCCCATTTACCCGCGATTGGTTTACTCCATTTACCCGACCATGCGTATGGCCATGTTCAGACGAAAAGTATGTTGGCACAGAAACTCGCAATATGCAATCCAAAGACTTGACTGATCGAACTGTACGATTGATTTCATATTCATTCTCTTTTTTGCAGACGATGAAATTCGCCAGAAGGAAGGCTTCAAGAACGTGAATTTGGGCAATGTGGCGTCTGCCATGCCGAAGCGCAAAATGAACTTCCTCAGCGAAGCGGACGAAGTAATTAGGCCTACTTGTTGCAAAACGTGAAATAAGACCACCCATGGCCCACCTGTGGCGCTGGCTAGGACGAAAGAAACAGAGGCAGAAGTGTCACGAGATACATTTCGAGAGCCGTGTTTTGAATGGGGGTAAAAGCGCCATAATTGGACGGATTTCCTCCATGGGCGGTTTTACCCCACGCTGCCCTACATTCAATTCGTACGTACATACAATTTTGCCACGCTATCCTGTTTGTATAGCAAGCTCTATTCGTTGTGATTGTTATTATGTTGTAGAAGTTGGCTTGGGAGCTGCACTTAGGCAGTTTCGAGGTGCAGGTGGGATTGCACGAGCTGCTAGGACACGGAAGCGGAAAGCTCTTCGAGCGCAAAAAAGACGGCAGCTTCAACTTCGACGTAGACAGCGTGAAAGACTTGGAAACCAACGGAAAGGTACGTACAGTACAGTGCACTAATGCGCAACACACATAGTGGTGAGTATAGTAAACTTACGGTGAATTCAGTGGATGTATGTACGTACAGTGGTGAAGCGTGTACTGTGTTGAGTTTTCTGTACTATGAGTTGCAACTCCACGACAGTGAAGTTAACATGTCAGAGGAAGTTTCGCTCGAGTAAACACGTGAGACGACTCGAACGAACCTCGAAAGATACTAGCTCGACGTTCAAACTCACCATGAGTATAGTTTACTCACTGCGTATGTTGCGCACAACTATAGTCTGGCCACATTGAGTTCGCTACAGGACTCAAGTCGTCCCTTTTGTTTGCGTGAACTTCTCCTTTTAGGAGTACGCGAAGCACTGACAGAAATCCGCATTTGTGCGCGAATCTATTTTGTGCAACGCGCCTTGGATGCCATAGCAAACTCTTACTGGGCAGACTGTAGCAAACCTTTTTTTACGTGTGATTCTTCCAGGTGACCAGTTGGTATGAGGAAGGCGAAACGTGGAGTACGAAGTTTGGGGCGTTGAGCAGCGCGTACGAAGAGTGCAGAGCGGAAGCTGTCGGCTACGTCCTCTGCTGCTACGACGATGTGCTCAGGTACGTACGACCAAGAACGTATAAAACTCATTCTTTATCCGTTCTTGGTCTTGGTTGGTACGGCGTTGCACTGTTATTCGGTACACTTCATTTCATACTATTGTATGTGTTCTGACGTCACGTCCCGCGTTCCGTATTGCGACAGTCGGGCCCCGAAAGGGGGGGGGGGGGAATAGGACCGAACGGGAATCAAACTCGCTACCCTCGGTCACAGCTGTGGACTCTTAGGCACACGACCACGTGCCCGTCCAAGGACAGATTGGCTAAACTTGCAGCTACAACTAGAGTTTACGTGTACATACTACTGGCCTCGGACGCCATTGCCATACGTACGCAGTACGTAACAATACAAACCCATTTGTACGCTTGTACTAAATATGCTGTGTATGTTTTTATGTACCCAACAACGTGCAGTAGGTACTGTGTATGCATCCACTACCAAGTATGTGCACTACACGTTCTGTGTTCTTACTGCGCAAACCTGCCTTGCACCTGCATTGTTTTTTTACGTATGTACGTGGATTGTACTATTTGTCTGAGTTGTAGTATTTTCGGCTGGGAAGGCGAGAAAGCGAAAGATGTGCAGTACGCCAACTGGTTGCTGGAGATCCGCTCTGGCCTGATGGGACTGGAGTTTTACTCCGCCAGGGAGAAAAAGTGGGGCCAGGTACGCATTTCTCGAAGACCTCATGCTCGTGTAATAATGGTTCATTCACATCGGAGACATGTGTTAGGCGTACGCCGAGCGTGTCCATGGCTCGGCGCAATGCAAAAAGCGAAGCGTATGCCCATCGCATTTGCTTTCAGTGGGGCGCTTCAGACGTGCTCCGAGTTTGCCCCGAGCGAGTTCGCTCCGAGTTTGGAATGACTTCGTTTTGAACCGAAACGAACGTCAATTTCTCGCACGTCACCGAATTTTTAACTTGGCTGTTCAAACGCACGTTCCGAAAAACGGAGCGAATTCGGTGCGAACTCGGAGCTTTTACATGTTGAAGCATAGTCAGGGGTCCGAATTCGGAGTTCACGTTTGAAGCGCACCAATGTGAATGAGTGTTTGTTGTGTTGGAATGTGTGAATGAAGTGGGAATTTCCACTGTTAAAGGGAGCCCCCGCATAAAAAGTTTCAGGGTCTCGGGCATCTGGCTTGGGTTTGAATTGCGCGCTCTTCTCTATACTATTTGTTGTACATATTATCAGCGCTGAATGGTTGGCTGGATTTTCTATCTGTCGTCTTGTTTTACCGCACGCGCAAGCCCTATTACAATAGCCTGACAGCCCACAATTTGTTGCCTTGCCTTCTCTCCTCTGTCCTCTCTCTCTCTCTCTCTTTTGCTTCGGTTCTCTTCCGCCCGCTCCCGCTCGCCAGCCAGCCAGCACACGCGTAGCACATACCACGCACACAAGAGGTGTGCAACAACAAGACGTGTTGCGGTTGCTTCTCTCTTTCGCTTCGCTTCGCTCGCTTCTCTTCTTTCCGCCCGCTCGCCAGCCGCACACGCGCAGCACATACCACTCACACAAGAGGCATGCTGCAAATGCAACAACAAGACGTGTTGCGTGCGCTCTCTCTTTCGCTTCGCTTCACTTCGCTTCTCTTCCGCCGACCGCCCGCTCGTCACCGCCAGCCAAGCGAAGCCAGCCAGCACACGCGCAGACGCAGCACAAAAGAGGAATGCACATGCAACAACAAGACGTGTTGGTGTTCGCTTTATTGTTTGATACACTGTGCGTCTCGTCGTATCTTTTCAAAGGCGCACTTGCCACTTGTAGAACGCGGCGCGCAGTTCAAACCCAAGCCAGATGCTGCTTCCATACAAAAGTATACCAAAGCAGTAACTTTTGATTACTGTTGCATGTGTGTGTGTGCAGTAAATGAACATACCAGCGTTTTAGCGGCTCAGCAACGTAATATTGGGATATTTAGTGTTTCTCGACCCCAACTTTTTATGCGTGTTGTGTTGTTGTATGGTGTAGGCTCACTGTCACGCTCGCTACGCGCTGCTACGGGTGGCGATGGAGGCCGGGCAGGGTTTCGTGCAGATTCAGTTCACGAAGGGCGCGGACGGCAAGCCTGATCTCAGCTTCAAACTGGACAGAACCAAGATTCACAGCGTCGGAAAGCCGGCCGTTGAAGCATTCCTCAAGAAACTTCAGGTGAACCAACGGACGGACGGACGGACAACGCAATTTTATTGCGTGTGCATTTATGTTCAAGTGTTGCTTGTTCAACTGTCCAGAAATGGCTCTCCCAAAATAGCAATTCTTTTGTAAAGTAGGTTACTGTGGGGTAAACCCGGACACCTAAGCTTTCATGAACTTGCAGCTTCAGCAAATGATAAACATGGTGGCAGCTCATTTGAAAAAGGAGAGTTCACGGAATCGATTGCTAGATTACTTGTCTCAATCGGTCGTCGTATGGTTGCTGAGATATGCTAGGTGTCCGGGTTTACCCCACAGTGCCCTACAATAGACGCTTGCGCTCAAACAATTTACAACGTGATCCAGTGCCTATTCATTCAGCGTGCTGCATTTGCAATATTTTTCAGCTCTACAAAGCCACGGGTGATTTCGCGAAGGGCAAGGCGCTATTCGACAAGTACGGTGCTCCCGACGAGATGGCACTGAAATGGCAGGAAATAGTGATCGCTCGTCGTCAGCCTCGTCGCCTTTTCGTACAGCCCAACACCGTCATCAGCAAAGAAGGTACAATACGTGTACGTATGAAGATGCAATAGTCTGTCCAGCGAGAGTTATCTCTGGACGTTTGCCTGGCACTGTTCGTATTATTGACCAGTTGCGCTAACACTTTTTTGGGTGATCGCGAGGAGGTGGTCCCGCGGTATTTGGTGAAAGTTTAGATAGGTTTAGTTAGCTAGCTCGCTTCTTTTCCGCTCCCAGATGAATGAACGACGTGATGCCCCCGTCGACACCGATCTAAGCTTTCCTCCCTACCACCAAAAACAAAGTCTTTGCGCAACTGGTCAATCCAGTTGACGTAGGCCTACTGTACTGCTGTGTAACGTGTAACTTGCGTCACTGTGTTTCAATATTGTGCCTTGTGTTTAGGTCAAGTGGAATTGAAGACATATCCCGAGAGCTTCGAAGGCGTGATTCAAGCCCAGTTGGATAGATATCCGGACAAAAAGGTGGAAGATGAGATGCTGGAGCTTTGGAAGAAGGATAAGCACTGGTTTGACTGAGGAAACGTCCGCTCAAGCAAAAGAGTCTTAGCGAAAGTAGCGAATAGTAGGTAAAGACGATAGGCATCTTATGTAGTCTTGGCATATCACGGAATATTGGAAATACGTGAATTTTGTCCCAGTTTGAGCCGAGTGATTTGATTTTCTTGTTACACCTTTTCGTCGTTGATTCACCTTTGTTGATTTTGGCACCAACATGCTTGGTACTGATACAGACATCGTATGTTTTTGGCTTGGCAAATAAATTTTCAAATTTATGTGTTGTGTTTTATCATGGTACAATTGGGCTGCATCTATCCCAGAGATGCCTCTTGTCATTCTTTCATATCTCTTATGTTCAGCTGTATGCTGCTGTCGATTAACATGAAGGATTCCTAGGGTCTATCGTATGTTGAACAGGCGTCACTCACGGTGCACTTGTTGAACGTATATAGCTTGTTGAACGTATATAGCAAGCCAATGATTCAATGCCACTGGCCAAATGTGCACGCATGTAATTTGTGATAAAGCTGTTGTACTTATCTGTATGTTATGTATGAAGGGTGCGTACCTTTACTTGAAATACTCTAAAACTACTTGATTTTTAGGGGCATACTTGAAATACTCCAGAACTACTTGATTTTCATGAGCATAATCGAAGTGATACTTGAATCGAGAGTGCGTGAAGTGAGCGAAGGCAAAAATGTGATCCGGAAGGCAACATTTTGGAGCAATTTTACCAAAATTACTAGCCTATGTTTTTCCAAATGTCGCTCCTCAGCAGGTGTGCAGTGCCATGCGAAGTCGGATACACTGCGCATTAGCTGCACTTTGCAGTGGCGAGGGCTGCACAGAATTAAGCGCGAATTTTTTCAGCAAGCCCCAAGCTGCTCTGCATCACTTGCAAGCTGCTGACGCTGTGCAACCTGCTGATGTCATATTCATACATACCAGTGCTGTCTGAAGCTGCTATTGCTCCGATACTGCCACTGTATATGTTTGTGTACATACAGTACAATTGTTCATAGACCATTGGCTGCTGCCCCTCCCAGACCTGTCTCGAACCTGGTGCTTTGGGTGTAATAGTGGTGGAAAAGTGGATAAAATGAGTGCAGAATATGTACTCTAAAATCCAACAGTAAAGTACTTGAAATACTTGAAACATACTTGAATTCAGATTGAGTCTCGAGGTACGCACCCTGTAAGTATGTAATTGTAGGAAGGATATGCGCTTTGTCGCCATTTTGCTGTCTCGCACCATGTCTTCTGCCGATTTCGCAGTTCCCTGCTGTGTCCGTGGAATGCGTCAACTTGACAAGTCGATGTTTCAACGACGCGTCACCCTCCCTGCCGTCACGCTGGACGGAGTGGACATGCCCGCATTGATGCCTATTCTTAGGCCGATGGCTTTACTCAGTTCGGTAGCTGGAAGGTGTTGGTTAGCTTGTGATGGGTTTGTGCATCGTACACAAATTTTAGTACAAACCAAACTTTTAGCTAAAGTTTGAAGGCTGTTGGCGCGTTCACCAGACGTCCGTTACGTCCGTCCGTCCGTCCGTCCGTTTGTCAACCCATAAGTGTTTCTCCGTCCGTCCGTTCGTCAACCCATATGAGTTGACGGATGGACGGACGTCCGTTACGGACGTCTGGTGACCGCGCCATGTATGTTTGTAGTAGCAAGCGTTATTGGCGCGTTCACCAGACGTCTGTAACGGAGGTCCGTCCGTTGTTCGTCAACCCATATGTCTTCGCCCGTCCGTCAAACCATATGGGTTGACCGACGGACGGACGTCCGTTACGGACGTCTGGTGAACGCGGCATATGACCGCCCAGGGGTTAAAAAAACATGGCCAAGCACTGAAGGCCGTTCTGGCCAAGTTTACACCACTAGCAAATTGGCCCGTTTGTTTTACCCCATGATCCTACCCTACACCCAAAACTGTTTCATATTCTATGCCAAGTAAGGACCCCATGATTTTCCAGCTATTGAACTGTAGCCGCTGGTACAGTGCGCGGTGTGAAACCTGTGCAGGTGGTATATGACAAGGAAGACCGGCGTATGGTTCTATTTCAACCGCAGCTCAAATTGGTCGAGGTTACAGCTGCTATTCCGGCGGAAAGCCGCGAAAAGCTGACGTTTCATGAGCATACGGTGGAGTTGAACTTCGATAACTGGAGTTTGGACGAGGTTTTGGCGGCCATTCTTCCTGAAAATTGCCCGCCGGTTCGTGGCTTTTCCTCTGTGGGCCACATCGTCCACTTGAATTTACGCGAAGAGCATCTGGCCCACAAGGAGATCATCGGTCAGGTGGTATAGGGGAACCTGGGGCAAATCCGACCACAATTTGCCGAAGCTTACTAGTGTGCGTGTGATGGATGCGGTAAAACTTTTGCAAGTTTTCTGGGGTCATTTGTTGGTTCTTGATGCCCCTTCCTGTTTTTTTAAAAAAGGGGTAATGCGGGGGTAATTTTGGACCAACTGGGGGGACAATTCGGACTACCTTAGCGTCTCTCATTACTCAACATGGAAAGGCGATGGTCAAATGTGCAACACAACCACCAGATTTAGCAGAACAGAGCAAACAACGCCAATTTTCTCCTTTTCCAGCTAGAAATATAAGTTGGAGTGGCCCGAATTACTCCGCTGCACTGTCATTCTGGTCGGAATTGCCCCAGCCTACCCTACTGGAGAAAGTGCGGCACTGTCGAACGGTGGTGAACAAAAGCGAGGAGATTGGCGCCAGTAAATTTCGCAATTTTCAACTGGAACTACTGGCCGGGGAACGCGATTTTGTTGCGGAAGTGAAGGAGGGGGGATTTCGCTATCGCTTCGATTTCATTCGCGTCTTTTGGAATCCACGTCTGAGCACGGAACACGAACGGTTGGTGGCGAAATTTCGCGCCACTTTGCGACAAGACGGCACAGCAGGGTAGGGTGTCGTGGGGAAAGTTGGGATGGAACCTGGTCATACCATACCGTATTTACCGGTGCATAACCAATTACCCCCAATGCATAGCCCCACCCTATGCATAGCCCCATACAATACCTCTCAATTTTTGTAGAGCCCCATGGGGCTATGCATCGGTAAATACGGTAGTTGTGGACTCCCAAAGGTTCACTGTTTGTTGGTGTTCTCGGTCTTCGGAAAAAGTAATTTTAGAGTTAGTAATTAGAGTAGAGTAATTAGAATTAGTAATTAGAGTGAGTAATTAGAGTAATTAGAGTTAGTAATTAGAGTTAGTATTTTAGTAATTTTTTTTAGGTTTGCTAGTTTGTTTGCGTCATAATTTTTAACACCTACCGCATCTCTCTCTCATATGTCAACCTGGAGAACTGTTGACCCAGAACCAGATAATATGTGAGAAATTACACTGTGTTGACGTTTTCGCAACATGAGTGCGCTTCTTGTTTGCGGAAACGTCAGAGTGACATTTTTCATCTGGCGTCAACAAAAAGTGTCAACAGCTCTGCAACTTGTTGACACATGTGATGGGAAGATGCAGTAGGTGTTAACCGATACTGAATATGACTGCCAAATCCACTACTTTATGAGAACGTATGAGAACTGAAAAACGGAGCGCCAGTACATAAGGTTCTCATTTATGAGAACTTGTGCGACTCTGTTCTCACAAAACATGTACTCCTAGAAGGGGTTCTGCACAAAACATGTACTCCTAGAAGGGGGCCTTCTGGCCTCTCTAGGAGTACATGTTTTGTGCAGAACAGAATCGCAGGAGTAGGCCTACATGTTTTGTGAGAACAGAGTCGCACAAGTTCTCATAAATGAGAACCTTATGTACTGGCGCTCCGTTTTTCAGTTCTCATACGTTCTCATAAAGTACTGGATTTGGGAGTCATAATAAAAATCGGTTAAATAATGCTATTACCTGCACGGAAGGGAAGGAGTTACGATGTCAAGTGCTAAGCAATATTTTTATAAGTACCCAAACAAACTCGCAATTATTACTTTTTCCGTTGAATCAAAATCAGGTACGTAGTTGTGAAGCTGAAGTGGAGTCCACAATCCAAATTTATCCCGTCATGATATGATGCTCAGGCAAATGTTTGTTTCATTAAACCTGATCTTGAAGCGAACAAAGACGTAACGCACCATAATCCGGTTCGCTTCGTGACCAGGCTTAATGGAACACAAATTGTGCGTGAGCATCATTCATGATGGGATATGTGGATTCCAACCAGGTCAGTTGTTCCGAATCTGTCTGCTCTATTTACCCCACGCTACCCTATTGGTCGTATACGACGTGTTCGCCGGGTTTTCGGCCCCTTCGCCATTCCCGCAGCGAGCGCCGGCTGCGTCGTGATCGCCAACGATCTGAATCCGGACTCGGTGAAATATCTGCAGGAAAGCGCACGAATTGGACGGGTCCGTCTGCGTTAGGTGCATAGTCTGGATGGCGCGGAATTTCTACGCTCAGTCGTAGCGCCAGATTTGTGCCGCCGAATGATGCAAGGTAGCATCGGGGGGAACTGGGGGGAAATCCAGGCAATCGTACCGCAGTTTTGTCGTAAATAAGGAGCGTGTACGAGCCCAGTGAGGGGTTGCAAGAGGGGAAGTTTGAGAAATTGAGCTGTGCGGTCACATGGGGTCGTGCGCTACAAGGGGCGTAATCCCGTTTCTGCGCTGCGATGTTCGCAACTCACCGCACACGGTTGCCGAATTTTTTGGCTACTTCTTTTCTTCTTCTCGCATCTCTTTATTC
>JASAMW010005793.1:0-28283 GCA_030247985.1 Epsilonema sp. ZAB3_2 | reverse complement strand
GGCGGTTTGCGGGAATTCGGCGATAGCTCCGGAACAATCAGCCCTACAGTATTGGCAAACATTCACAAAATAGCTCTTTAAATTGCGCTTTCAGATGAGCTACGGCAGGTCCCATCTTTCTCCGCCGCTTACGGGAGATATAATCAATTGAAAGTTGTGCAAAATATAGATTGGACACCCTGTATTTTATAAACCAGCATTCTGAAACATTCTCAGAACTGACATTGTAAAACCCAGGTTGTAAAGCAGCTAACTGACCATGATCTTTCATCACAGATACGATTTTTTAGCATTGTAGGATAAAATGATTTCGCTTTTTCTCGAAGCTTTTCTCCAGCGGTCCCATATAACGCATAGCCTGACCAATGTGAAAATTAGAATACTAGCAAAGTTGCATAATGGTTTTTCATTTTCACTCAAAGTTCATGTACCGAATCGAGCTATCAGGATGAATTTTTGGCATTAGCACGACCAAGCAGACACAACTAGAATGCTATCTGCTTATATATCCACTTTCCGTCTATCATTCGGAACATTGTTCACTGTTCATAAAATAATCACCTTTTCTCGGCTGGGTTCTTGAGAACCATTTCGAGCGACACGAAGCTTTTTTGCAAAAATCCACAGCATGTTCCCAATCCGTGTACAAGTTCTACTCGTTCTTGTCGCAGCGAGAGATGCTAGTTGCTCCGAAGCTTCTCCGGGCATCGGACAAAGGCATCAGGAATACTGCTTCTAACGGCACAAATTACAATATTCATGCGCTTCCTGAAGGATTAGAATCAAGATCTTGGAGTGAGTGCAGAAAACGGTTCTTTCAGTCAACCAGCAGTGGAAACATTACGGTGTTTATACAACTGCCTTCATGATCTATGCCAGCCAAAAAGCCTCACAGCAAAATCATCAAAAAATGCTTGGGACAACTGATCAGATTAGCTGCACCGTCAGCTTCAATTCAGCTTCAACAGGTACTGTACTGCTGCTTGAGATCAACCCAAGCAATTCTCTCGGTCTCGGTCTAGGAAAATCTTGGTAATTTTAGAGCTCTTGCGTTAGACGATTTCTTCCTTTTCTGCTGAGATTTTACGTACAGTAGCATGTGATTGTTACCGTCCTATCGTCAATGCAATGCACTACTTCTGCAGGGCGATTTTAGCCATGCAAATATAGGACGATACTAGAGATGTAACAGGGCGACATTTTTGAAAGTACCGGAGCCGGAGCCGGATCTAAAATTGCCCCAGCAAGAGCCAGAACTGAAGCAGAATAGAACCTCAGAAAATAAAGTATCACGAACTATATTACTGTATCAGAAAAATGCGCACCAATATTGATCAGCTGATTGCTGCCAGTTGATACGAAACGAACGCAAAGATAAGAGGCAAATTGAATCATATGCGGTTGCCTGAGAGCTGCAAAGCAGTCTCTAGTCAAAGTTTTGTAATCATTTTGATCAATTTAGATGCGAAAACCTTATTTTTTCAAGGGGCAGTCAGCAAAAGTGAAAAAGATAGACCGTGGATCCGGTACCGGATCCACCTTCATGTATACCAGAGCCGGAGCCCTGTTACATCTCTAGAAAATCTACTGAAAATAGCAATTCAGCACCTATTGCTATTGTTTAACATTATTATTTTAAAGAAAAGGACCGACGGAACGACCCGGGTATGCCCTTTACCCGGGTAAAGTAAGGTAAATTTTACCGGGCCTGTATTAAAACGGGTAAAGTAAACCCATTTGTAGCTAAGTATCTACCAGGGTAAAATCAGCTAGGAAGTACCCGGATGCATAGGGATTTTTGCTTGAAACAGGTTGCTGCATGAGTTCATTGGTATTCATTACATGTACAACGTAGGCCTATGCACATACAAAATGTACCTATTGTACGTTCTCGACCTTACCCGTGCAGTCAGAGCTATTCTTCTGGGCCTACATTATACATAGCCTACATTGTAGAAGGTGGGAACGTTATGAGGCTTTCCTGACCCAGAAATTGATGCACGCCGTGCTAATTTGTCCGGGAACGCCGCATCCATTTCTCGGGTAGATTTACCGGGGAAGTTACTAGAAAGTTGGGCCGAGTGGCAAATCGGGTACGCATCGTAGCCAACTAGTCGTACTTACCCGCACATTCACTAGTTACCTGGGTAAGCGTCCGGTTACTGATAAACCTCTTTACCCGATAAGCCATTACATCGGGTTGATTCAATAAATTACCGGCCCAAAGTTGACCATTTTACCCGAGTAAAGTACGCCGGTAAATTTTACTCTGACATTAGTTAGTGGCAACAATCCAATGTCGCTCGGCCCATCTGTCTCTACTGTACTTTACATTGGAATAGACGCAAGCGCCAAAATCACCGTTTTACTTGGTCGATGGGTGTTCTAGAATAATAACGCAAGTAGCGAAATCTACATTTTTTGGTTGATGGGTGTTCTCGAAGCTTGTTGCGAAACAGTTGTGACGAGCAAGCAACAGCGGAGAAGGAAGGGCTGAAGTTGGGCAGCGAGTTTGTAAAGAGTGTTGCTGCGACGGCCGACTAAAAGCCCGCATGCAACGACCGTGCACTCGGAGTGGACTGTCGATGAAGCCTCCTCTTCCTCCATGTCTATCTCTCTGTCCTATACATGAAACTTAATTTAAAAACTAAAGTACAAATTATAATTCTAAGACCCATGTATTATTTATCTATCGAGAACTACGCGACGTAGAGCAAAGCGGTCGAAACTTCCACGGATAACTTTAGCTCGCCTCTCCAATAAAAAAAACCGTTTGTCTCCAGCTGCTCTGTGTCGAGATCTCGCCAAATTTCTTCAGTACTAAAATCGCCAAATCGGGCGTGGACCATTGGGCAATTCTAAACCTCGCAAACTCCCGAAAAATCAAAATGGCAGAAATAAGCATACGTCATGAAGACGATGAAAATGCGCATCGGGGTTACAGGGTAGTACGTTGTCGTGCTGTGAGTGGTTACGAGTCTGCCGACAGGTGACACGATTTCAGTGCTGAAGGAATTTGGCGAGATCTCGACACACAGAGCAGCTGGAGGCAAACGGTTTTTTTTATTGGAGAGGCGAGCTAAAGTTATCCGTGGAAGTTTTGACCGCTTTGCTCTACGTCGCGTAGTTCTCGAGATAATTTGTACTTTAAAGTTCAGAACAGGATAGGATATACATACATACCGTTACCGTACATACCGTAGCGTCCAGCGTGGATCATTTATACCGATATTCGCCTTTCTCGCTGTGCGTGATTTCAATGTGCACCTAGCTAACTTGCAGTTTTTATCTCACTACCAAAACTCGCCACTTAGCAAATTTTTATGCGTACTCCTAGAGCGACCGCTCTAGGGAGTACGTGGCAGAAAGCAAAAACTGACACGTACTCCGAAAGCGCGCGCTCTAGGAGTACGAATAAAAATTTACAAAGTGGCGTTTTTTGGTCATTTGATAAATACTGCATGGTTAGCTAGGTCACGTTGAGATGACGCGCGCTCTTATCAGGAGAGGCGAATACAACGACTTTCAATTATTCGCTAAGATACATTACGTTCATTTCTTGTCTTCGTACGTACACAAACACTGCACTGCATACCTGCTCCAAACTTCGACCTTGTCTTCAATGTGTAAGATTGATTTGATCATGAACTCGAGCGCAAGTACGTTAGTACGTACTTGAACATGATGAAGATATTTTGGTACTCATGTTTGGGATACTTTACCTTATACCATGCTTGATTCCTAAAAAATCGAGAAATAAAAATGGTTCCGACTGCTATTGTATTTTACCTTGCGATTAGTTCACAGTACACACTGATGACTCTGCCATGGCCCATAACCTATATCATCGGTGTCAATGCAATGTGCATGAACTACGGCTGATATCACCGGATAAATTGGCTGACTCCATACGAAAGAGTATTGCGTCAATCAAATCAGGCTTACAGTAGTTAGTTAGTAGCAGTGTACAGGGTACGTACTGTAGGTACATTCTTAAAGGCAAGGGGTCCCCTACACCGACTTTCGAATTTAAAGTTCAAACCAATTTTATCATAAACTACATTTTTAACCGAGTCTTTTGCAAAAAACCGCTTTTCAAAATTCCTATCCGTTCACGAGTTGTCGGTGTGCAAAGTCCAGTCAAGTTCAGTACTGAAGACGGATTTGGGAACCACTACGGTAGTTAACTACGTAGTTAACTACCGTAGTGGTTTCCGAGGACCGCTTCAATACTGAAATTTATCGATTTTTATCTTCGAATAACTCATGAACGGATAGGAATTTTGAAAAGCGGTTTTTTGCAAAAGACTCGGTTAAAAATGTAGTTTATGATAAAATTGGTTTGAACTTTAAATTCGAAAGTCGGTGTAGGGGACCCCTTGCCTTTAATCATATGACAGTGTTAAAGAATTTAACTACTATCATTTGTTTACTTACATTAATATTTATAATAATATAAATATTTATTTATATGTATAAACATAAAGTGTTGTAAAATGTCTGCTTTGTTGTGGGACCGGGAATTCGATGCTTGCTATATTCATTCATATCAATTCTGATTGAATAAACGATTAAAGAAGGCGGTGTCAGGTTTCTGGCGATGTGTAGGCTGTAAGTTGATCAATTTTGCACGTATTGTACTAGCGAAGCAGTCTTTATGCCGAATTGGTATTTTCTATGTTTCTCCTTTCGGTTACACATTTTTTATGTGTAAAAACGCCACAAAGTACGTGTACGTATAAAGTATGTATGTAACGTGCACGTGCCGTACGTTACCCTTGATGATATACAACACAAATATCGCAAACACGTTCTAGCATAGTCTGTATCCTTTCTGACGCCATTTTTCCATATTTTCCGGCGTGTACTGGTCCACGTACACATGCAGACGTCCGTCGTCCGTGGTTCCGCAGTTTGCCAGCATGTGGCCCATGGGTCGCATGCAGCCAGGGTCCAACTGAGTGCTGTCCCTTCGGACCAGGTAGGGCGCATTGGGCTCTCCCACCATGCATTTGGTAAGACTCTTCATAATCGTCACCATATCTGTACAGGTGGTGCAGAGAACCTTGTAGCGAAAGGGCGCCTCTCCTTCTAGCCATTCTGCACCCAGTTGATGCTCGACTACACGACCGTCTAGACAAAAATCGGACAGAAATCCGCATTAGTTTTTTTTTCTATTTTTTATGTAAAACGAAATTGAGTTTAGGTACGTAGCGACCTCATACAGTACTTCGTACTGTAGTGAGGGCACACAATTCGCCACTTGCGTAAAGAATTATGGGTGGTCTGTCTGGTCGCGCGAGCTGTGACCGTCTTTTTTCAGTGTGTGTTTTTTGATTGGGTTCACCGATCCAAAAACACACGAAAACGCAGAAGAGACGTGAGCTCGCGACCACTCATTATTCTTTGCGGCAAGTAATATCACTGTTTTACCGCTCAGCTCCTGTAAACAGCCGATAGTTTTCGTTCCGATGCCATAGTGGAAGCGTTCGCAGCGCATGAGGTATCCATTCTTGTGAAAGGTGTCACCCGGTTGCACCCTCTGACCCCCAGTGTCTACGCATCCATCCCTCCTCCTTCGAATCAACGTTCCTCCTCCTTCCACCGCACACGTGTACCAGAACCTTCCACCATCAAACGTGGCGCCAACTGGATGCTCTGCGCCATCGTAGATGCAGCCTACGGGCGCCAGGTGAACATAGCCTTTGGCGTTGCTGCATTGGAATTGGTACTCTCCGCGCTGCACCCTCTCTCCAGGCCGGTAGGAGACACCAGTGCTGTCCAGGCAGGCTGTGATCTCCAGGGCGACCCCGGTTGGGTGCTGCACGCAGGTGAGAACAAAGTAGCTGTTGCGCATGGCTTCCCCTGGGCGCATGACTCCTCGCGGCTCGCCACCAATCGGAATACACCCGGTGGGCGTTAGATAGGCGTCCACGTCGGACACCTGAAAAGAAAAGAAGAGAAGGTAAGCAGCTAGCATAGACCTCTACATGCCTACTTAAGATAGGTACAGCATGGCAGTTCATACAATACCAGTACATACCTATAATGTATGCATAGCGATGCGTGCGCATTGGTACTACTACTGTAGGTGCATAGGTGTTTATTCGCAATACCGTATTTACCTGTGCATAGCCCCCCCTATGCATAGCCCCCCTATGCATAGCCCCATATTGGCAAAACATAAAAAATGACCCATGCATAGCCCCCCCCCCCCCCCCTATGCATAGCCCCATATGTACTGTACAGTACTGTACAGTACCTGAACTTACCTACATAAGCTGGTCATAAGGTACCCATGGCCACTTCCACACCAAGCTAAGATACCTATAAGCCTTCTTGGGGGTGTATTGTACTAGAATAACCCTGGTTTGACCTCAATTATGCCCTAAAACACGTGCTTTTGACCTAAAAATATGCCTCTACGCACCTTTTAAAAACATAAAAAATGTCCCATGCATGCCCCCCCCCCCCCTATGCATAGCCCCCCCCCCCCCCCTATGCATAGCCCCATATAGGACCTCTCAATTTTTGCATAGCCCCGGGGCTATGCACAGGTAAATACGGTACGTGTGTTTCGAATGGAATTATTCATAGCGTACTGTGGGGTAAACCCGGCCACCTAATTTTCAGAGCTGCAAAATCAGCATCAATTGATCGATTGAGACAAAATACGATAAAGTAAATCTCGATCGATATCTTGACCTCTGCCGCTCTTTCAAATGAGCTACAATGTATGTGGTTCCTTTATTTGAGGTTATTTGTTATGTGTTTTTATTTTTTGTGTTGGGGTTATAGTTGTTGTTGTTATTGTATTATGTATGGTATTTTTAGTTTATTGTTTGGGTGTGTTTTTGTTTTTGTTTTTGTTGTGTATTATGTTTTTTTTTATTAATTTGTTTTTTGGTGTTTTTTGAGAGGTGGGGTTTTTTATGGTGTTTGTGGTTTTGTTTTGTGATCTAGTGTTTTTGTGTGAGGGAGTTGTTTTTGGTTTTATGGTTCTAGGATTGGGGGTTGTGTGAAGTTTTTTTGTGAGGAGAGTGGTGGTATGGTGTTTTATATGAATTTTATGTGAATTTGGGTGATTTAGGTTTGTTATTTTGGGGGTTCGGATAGTGATGATGATTGAGTTGTGTTATATAAGTGTACTATCTAAGATTAGTGGGTCTATACGTATTTGGGTGGTAGATTGGGAGGGTGGGATTGGGTTTTGGTTTGGGGCGGTAGTGGGAGTTGGTTGTTTGTGTAGGGTGGGGGTTTTATTGAGTTGAGTGGTGTGGGGTTGGGGTGTATGGTTTGCTGATAGTTATTTTCGCTGTTGTGTTGATTTGTTTGAGATTTAGATAATATTTGGTATTTGCTTGGTATTTTTTATAAGTATGTAGCTATAGTTTATAGGAGTGTTGGAGGGCTGTTTTATGTTGGTTTTGTTTTTGCTGTGAGGTTTTTGGGTTGATGGATATGAGAGATATTGTTTTTTTTGGTGATGAGGTTTTGGATTTCTATGTTGATTTTAGGGGTTGGATATTGTGTGTGATAGGTTTGTGTGCTGTCTAGAAGTAGTTTGAGGGCTGTATCGCTGTAGGAGTAGTTGTGGGATTGGGATGTGGGTTGTGAGTTGGCTGCGCTCTAACTAGAGAATTTTATTTTTGTGTAGTGAACTATCTTGAGAATGGATAAAAAATAGTTTTTTGAGTTGTTGCTGTTGGTATGATGTTGCTTGTAGTTCTATAATAGTATTGGATCGGTAATATTATGTAAGTATTGTATTAATCTAGTGTATTTTTGGGTGTATAGATAATAATGAGAGGTCTGTGGGGGGTTATATGGGGGGAAGATGGGGGATATATGTAAGGGGTTTATGTTTTTTAGAGGTGTGTAGAGGATGTTTTTGAGGTAAAGTATGTGTTTTAGGGATATCGCGGTATATGTTATCTAGTAGAGAGATTTTATGGTTATAGATAGGTTGTGGTGTGAGTATATAGTTAGTTTGAGCTTGTAGGCTAGGGTCTTCGTAATGGGGGGTTATAAGGGGATATATGGGTTTATGTTTTGTGGGGGTTATATGGGGGGATATATGGGGGGATATAATAGGTATATTTTTTTATCTTGTATGTATGTAAGTATGTATATTTTATACGTTCGTGATGTTTGGTGAAATAAATTTGCTCTGCTGATTTCGTATTTCTAATTTAGTCGGCTGTGATATATTGTGCGGTCGCTTAGAGTTGAGAAGAATTGTTCGTTCATTGCTATTTTTCTGTATGATCGGTCTTCGCGTGTTTGTTTGATTTTTCTAAAAGTTTAATATTTGGTATTGTATATGGGTCGCTGCTTATGATAATTGTGTTATTGGAGGGGAGGTATATTGAATTTTTTATCTATTTTTGTCTTTCTCCGTGCTTTTTGCGCTCTGTTGGTGGCGGGTTTCGTGCTATGTTTCTTCGCGTCGTTTTCTGTGTGCGGGGCTTGTAGGTCTATTGGGCTTGTAGGGGGGGGGGGGGGCTTGTAGGGGGGGGGGGGTTGTGTTTTTTTGTTTTTGTGCGTGTTTTTTGTGGTGTTTTGGTTTGTGTTTTTTGTTTTGTTCTTCTTGTGTGGTGTGGATTTCAGCTTATGTAGGTAAGTTCAGGTACTGTACAGTACTGTACAGTACATATGGGGCTATGCATAGGGGGGGGGGGGGGCTATGCATGGGTCATTTTTTATGTTTTGCCAATATGGGGCTATGCATAGGGGGGCCTATGCACTAGGGGGCTATGCACAGGTAAATACGGTATTGCCAATAAACACCTATGCACCTACAGTAGAGTCATACCAATGCGCACGCATCGCTATGCATACATTATAGGTATGTACTGGTATTGTATGAACTGCCATGCTGTACCTATCTTAAGTAGGCATGTAGAGGTCTATGCTAGCTGCTTACCTTCTCTTCTTTTCTTTTCAGGTGTCCGACGTGGACGCCTATAACGCCCACCGGGTGTATTCCGATTGGTGGCGAGCCGCGAGGAGTCATGCGCCCAGGGGAAGCCATGCGCAACAGCTACTTTGTTCTCACCTGCGTGCAGCACCCAACCGGGGTCGCCCTGGAGATCACAGCCTGCCTGGACAGCACATGGTGTCTCCTACCGGCCTGGAGAGAGGGTGCAGCGCCGGAGAGTACCAATTCCAATGCAGCAACGCCAAAGGCTATGTTCACCTGGCGCCCGTAGGCTGCATCTACGATGGCGCAGAGCATCCAGTTGGCGCCACGTTTGATGGTGGAAGGTTCTGGTACACGTGTGCGGTGGAAGGAGGAGGAACGTTGATTCGAAGGAGGAGGGGATGGAATGCGTAGACACTGGGGGTCAGAGGGTGCAACCGGGTGACACCTTTCACAAGAATGGATACCTCATGCGCTGCGAACGCTTCCACTATGGCATCGGAACGAAAACTATCGGCTGTTTACAGGAGCTGAGCGGTAAAACAGTGATATTACTTGCCGCAAAGAATAATGAGTGGTCGCGAGCTCACGTCTCTTCTGCGTTTTCGTGTGTTTTGGATCGGTGAACCCAATCAAAAAACACACACGCTAGAAAAAAACGGTCACAGCTCGCGCGACCAGACAGACCACCCATAATTCTTTACGCAAGTGGCGAATTGTGTGCCCTCACTACAGTACGAAGTACTGTATGAGGTCGCTACGTACCTAAACTCAATTTCGTTTTACATAAAAAATAGAAAAAAAAACTAATGCGGATTTCTGTCCGATTTTTGTCTAGACGGTCGTGTAGTCGAGCATCAACTGGGTGCAGAATGGCTAGAAGGAGAGGCGCCCTTTCGCTACAAGGTTCTCTGCACCACCTGTACAGATATGGTGACGATTATGAAGAGTCTTACCAAATGCATGGTGGGAGAGCCCAATGCGCCCTACCTGGTCCGAAGGGACAGCACTCAGTTGGACCCTGGCTGCATGCGACCCATGGGCCACATGCTGGCAAACTGCGGAAACCACGGACGACGGACGTCTGCATGTGTACGTGGACCAGTACACGCCGGAAAATATGGAAAAATGGCGTCAGAAAGGATACAGACTATGCTAGAACGTGTTTGCGATATTTGTGTTGTATATCATCAAGGGTAACGTACGGCACGTGCACGTTACATACATACTTTATACGTACACGTACTTTGTGGCGTTTTTACACATAAAAAATGTGTAACCGAAAGGAGAAACATAGAAAATACCAATTCGGCATAAAGACTGCTTCGCTAGTACAATACGTGCAAAATTGATCAACTTACAGCCTACACATCGCCAGAAACCTGACACCGCCTTCTTTAATCGTTTATTCAATCAGAATTGATATGAATGAATATAGCAAGCATCGAATTCCCGGTCCCACAACAAAGCAGACATTTTACAACACTTTATGTTTATACATATAAATAAATATTTATATTATTATAAATATTAATGTAAGTAAACAAATGATAGTAGTTAAATTCTTTAACACTGTCATATGATTAAAGGCAAGGGGTCCCTACACCGACTTCGAATTTAAAGTTCAAACCAATTTTATCATAAACTACATTTTTTAACCAGTCTTTTGCAAAAAACCGCTTTTTCAAAATTCCTATCCGTTCATGAGTTATTCGAAGATAAAAATCATAAATTTCAGTATTGAAGCGGTCCTCGGAAACCACTACGGTAGTTAACTACGTAGTTAACTACCGTAGTGGTTCCCAAATCCGTCTTCAGTACTGAACTTGACTGGACTTTGCACACCGACAACTCGTGAACGGATAGGAATTTTGAAAAGCGGTTTTTTGCAAAAGACTCGGTTAAAAATGTAGTTTATGATAAAATTGGTTTGAACTTTAAATTCGAAAGTCGGTGTAGGGGACCCCTTGCCTTTAAGAATGTACCTACAGTACGTACCCTGTACACTGCTACTAACTAACTACTGTAAGCCTGATTTGATTGACGCAATACTCTTTCGTATGGAGTCAGCCAATTTATCCGGTGATATCAGCCGTAGTTCATGCACATTGCATTGACACCGATGATATAGGTTATGGGCCATGGCAGAGTCATCAGTGTGTACTGTGAACTAATCGCAAGGTAAAATACAATAGCAGTCGGAACCATTTTTATTTCTCGATTTTTTAGGAATCAAGCATGGTATAAGGTAAAGTATCCCAAACATGAGTACCAAAATATCTTCATCATGTTCAAGTACGTACTAACGTACTTGCGCTCGAGTTCATGATCAAATCAATCTTACACATTGAAGACAAGGTCGAAGTTTGGAGCAGGTATGCAGTGCAGTGTTTGTGTACGTACGAAGACAAGAAATGAACGTAATGTATCTTAGCGAATAATTGAAAGTCGTTGTATTCGCCTCTCCTGATAAGAGCGTGCGTCATCTCAACGTGACCTAGCTGAACCATGCAGTATTTATCAACTACCAAAAACGCCACTTTGTAAATTTTTATTCGTACTCCTAGAGCGCGCGCTTTCGGAGTACGTGTCAGTTTTTGCTTTCTGCCACGTACTCCTAGAGCGGTCGCTCTAGGAGTACGCATAAAAATTTGCTAAGTGGCGAGTTTTGGTAGTGAGATAAAAACTGCAAGTTAGCTAGGTGCACATTGAAATCACGCACAGCGAGAAAGGCGAATATCGGTATAAATGATCCACGCTGGACGCTACGGTATGTACGGTAACGGTATGTATGTATATCCTATCCTGTTCTGAACTTTAAAGTACAAATTATCTCGAGAACTACGCGACGTAGAGCAAAGCGGTCAAAACTTCCACGGATAACTTTAGCTCGCCTCTCCAATAAAAAAAACCGTTTGCCTCCAGCTGCTCTGTGTGTCGAGATCTCGCCAAATTCCTTCAGCACTGAAATCGTGTCACCTTTCGGCAGACGCTAAACCACGCAAACCACGACACCCTACGACCCTGTACGCCCGATGCGCATTTTCATCGTCTTCATCACGTATGCTTATTTCTGCCATTTTGATTTTTCGGGAGTTTGCGAGGTTTAGAATTGCCCAATGGTCCACGCCCGATTTGGCGATTTTAGTACTGAAGAAATTTGGCGAGATCTCGACACACAGAGCAGCTGGAGACAAACGGTTTTTTTTATTGGAGAGGCGAGCTAAAGTTATCCGTGGAAGTTTTGACCGCTTTGCTCTACGTCGCGTAGTTCTCGAGATAAATAATACATGGGTCCTAGAATTATAATTTGTACTTTAGTTTGATTAGTTTCATGTATAGATAGATAGATAGACATGGAGGAGAGGAGGCTTCATTGACAGTCCACTCCGAGTGCACGGTCGTTGCATGCGGGCTTGGAGTCGCCGTCGCAGCAACACTCCACAAACTTGCTGCCCAACTTCAGCCCTTCCTTCTCCGCTGTTGTCTTGTTCGTCACAACTGTTTCGCAACAAGCTTCTAGAACACCCATCAACCAAAAAATGTAGATTCGCTACTTGCGTTATTATTCTAGAACACCCATCCACCTAAGTAAAACGGTGATTTTGGCGCTTGCGTCTATTCCAATGTAAAGTACAGTAGAGACAGATGGGCCGAGCGACATTGGATTGTTGCCACTAACTAATGTCAGAGTAAAATTTACCGGTGTACTTTATTCGGGTAAAATGGTCAACTTTGGGCCGGGTAAATTTATTTACTTTACCCGATGTAATGGCTTATCGGGTAAGGTTTATCAGTAACCGGACGCTTACCCAGGTAAAAATGCTGAATGTGCGGGTAAGTACGACTAGTTGGCTACTTACTTACCCGATTTACTCGGCCCAACTTTCTAGTACTTTCCCCGGTAAATCTACTCGAGAAATGCATGCGCGTTCCGGACAAATTAGCACGGCGTGCATCAATTTCTGGTCAGGCAATATTTATAACGTTCCTACCTTCTACAATGTAGGCTATGTATATGTATGTACAGTACAGAGTTACTGCACGTAAGGTCGAGTACGTACAATAGGTACATTTTGTATGTGCATAGGCCTATGTTGTACATGTAATGTATACCAATGAACTCATGCAGCAACCTGTTTCAAGCAAAAATCCCTATGCATACTGGTACTTCCTAGTCGATTTTACCCTGGTAGATACTTAGCTACAAATGGGTTTACTTTACCCGTTTTAATACAGGCCCGGTAAATTTACCTTACTTTACCCGGTAAAGGGCATACCCGGGTCGTTCTGTTGGTCCTTTTCTTTAAAAATAATAATGTTAAACAATAGCAATAGGTGCCTAATTGCTATTTTCAGTAGTATTTTCTAGAGATGTAACAGGGCTCCGGCTCCGGCACAATGAAGGTGGATCCGGTACCGGATCCACGGTCTATCTTTTTCACTTTTGCTGACTGCCCCCTTGAAAAAATAAGGTTTTCGCATCGAAATTGATCAAAAATTATTACAAAACTTTTGAATGAGACTGCTTTGCAGCTCTCAGGCAACCGCATATGATTCAATTTGTCTCTTATTTTTACTTCGTTTTGTATTATGGCAGCAATCAGCTGATCAATATTGGTGCGCATTTTTCCTACAGTACAGTAGTTTGCTACAGTATTTTCTGAGGTTGGATCCGGCTCCAGCTCCGGCTCCGGCCGGGGCAATTTTTTAGATCCGGCTCCGGCTCCGGTACTTTCAAAAATGTCGCCCTGTTACATCTCTAGTATTGTCCTATATTTGCATGGCTAAAATCGCCCTGCAGAAGTAGTGCATTGCATTGACGATAGGACGGTATCCACATGCTACTGTACGTAAAATCTCAGCAGAAATGCAAGAAATTGCTTGACCGAGATCGCTAAAAATGACCGAGATTTTCCGAGACCGAGACCGAGAGTCTCGCTCGGTCCATCTCTATACAGTACAGTACCTGTTGAAGCTGAATTGAAGCTGACGGTGCAGCTAATCTGATCAGTTGTCCCAAGCATTTTTCTAATGATCTTTGCTGTGAGGCTTTTTGGGTGGCATAGATCATGAAGGCAGTTGTACAACACCGTACTGTTTCCACTGCTGGTCGACTGAAAGAACCGTTTTCCGCATCTATTCGAACACCCCCACTCCAATCCTTCAGGAAGCGCATGAATATTGTAATTTGTGCCGTTAGAAGCAGTATTCCTGATGCCTCTGTCCTATGACAGAATAAGCTTTGAGGACTAGCATCGCTGTGACAAGAACGAGTAGAACTTGTACACGGATTGGGAACATGCTGTGGATTTTTGCAAAAAAGCTTCGTGTCGCTCAACGGTCTCAAGAACCCAGCCGAAGAAAGGTGATTATTTTATGAACAGTGAACAATGTTCCGACCACAACTGGAAGTGGATATATAAGCAGATAGCATTCTAGTTGTGTCTGCTTGGTCGTGCTAATGCCAAAAATTCATCCCTATAGCTCGATTCGGTACATGAACTTTGAGTGAAAATGAAAAACCATTATGCAACTTTGCTAGTATTCTCATTTTCACATTGGTCAGGCTATGCGTTATATGGGACCGCTGGAAAAAAGCTTCGAGAAAAAGCGAAATCATTTTATCCCACAATGCTGAAAAATCGTATCTGTGATGAAAGATCATGGTCAGTTAGTCGTCACAGCCTGTATTTTACAATGTCAGTTCTGAGAATGTTTCATAATCGTTGTTCTAATAAAATACAGGGTGTCCAATCTATATTTGCACAACTTTCAATTGATTATATCTCCCGTAAGCGGCGGAGAAAGATGGGACCTGCCTAGCTCATCTGAAAGCGCAATTTAAGAGCTATTTTGTGAATGTTTGCCAATACTGTAGGCCCTATCGTTCCGGAGCTATCGCGATTCCCGCAAACCGCCTCAAAAATGAGTTTGGCCAAACTGCACTTTGGCGATTTTCTAGATTGCACAGCTAATTGACGGATAACTGGGCTAAAACATGTTAGTACGAACGTGAAAGTGGAAAATAATTGACCAGCAATATCTCCCAGTGTACCACACCATTGGAGATTGGATTTTTGCACCTTGATGAGCTTTTTTGACCAAAATGCTCAAAACTAACCAAAAGGGTGACATTGCAGTGTGACAGTTCAGCATGGAGAGTGAAAATGGACAATAAAGTGCAAAAATTCATCCAAATGGTTACACCACAGAACAATACGAGGCAATAAAGGGGTATCAATGAACAATACTCATATTTATGCCAGATTATCTGTGTAGATCCCATCTTTTTTGCTGCATAAAACAGGAGTTATGGTCAATTGAAAGTTGTGTAAATATAGGTTGGACACTCTGTAACAACAAAATACAAATATTACATGCAAGGCTAAACCACTGCTCGAACAAAGGCAGGGATTTCGCAAGTGTCCTAATGGGTTTCATCATCTTGTACATAAAGACAATGCTAAACCACGGCTTAAAACATGTCTGTGTGTGATAGCCAGTCATCGTCGACCATAGGGTACACTGTGGGGTAAACCGGGCAATGCATCCCGGCCACCATACGTACCTTGAACTGTTGTTTCAGCAAATGATGAACCACAGACGTAGCTCATTTGAAAGAGCCGGCAGAGTTCAAGAAATTGATTGGTATCGTTCAATATCGTTCAATATCGTTCAATATTGGTTGCTAAGATGTCGAGCATCAACTGGGTGCGGAATGGCTAGAAGGAGAAGCGCCCTTTCGCTACAAGGTTCTCTGCACCACCTGCACAGATATGGTGACGATTATGAAGAGCCTTACCAAATGCATGGTGGGAGAGCCCAACGCGCCCTACCTGGTCCGAAGGGACAGCACTCAGTTGGACCCTGGCTGCATGCGACCTATGGGCCACATGCTGGCAAACTGCGGAACCATGGACGACGGACGTCTGCACGTGTACGTGGACCAGTACACGCCGGAAAATATGGAAAAGTGGCGTCAGAAAGGATACAGACTGTGCTAGAACGTGTTTGTTTACGATATTTTGTGTACTGTATCATCAGGCTAATGAACTTACTGGACGTTTGCGGTGTTTGTGTAGCCGGAAGCAGAAACATGGAATGTCTTTTGACGATTGACCCCTTGGCCTGACCAAGTGTACATAGGTAATTTGCTTGCACCGAAATTACAGTATGAAATCTACGGAAATATGCGACATGTCAAAACATTAGCTTTGAGCAGTCAGCATAAAGTAGGTAACAATACCCTAGGTATGTATGTAGGTAATCTGGAAAGAATGCTTCGCTAGTACGTGCAGAATAGAAAGCCTTTACGTATGTCATTGCCAGAAATCTGACATCTCCATATTTAGAAACTTATCAAGGAATGCATGTAGGCTACGCTAACCTAAACTAACTAGACTAACTACTGTACTAAGCCTGATTTGATTGACGCAATACCCTTTTGTATCGAGTCAGCCAATTTATCGGTGATATCTGCTGGTGACCAGTCGGCCTCCTGAACACATCAAAATAAAAGTACGTAATTCACACGTAAAGCCTACTCAAACATTCAAATACCTACATAACATACTCTACAACAGGCCTACATTTATGTAAGTATAGATAAAGTACATGAACATGTACCAGTACCGTAGGCGTAAACACATGCGGCGTGCCTGTCCTATTCTGTGAATGGAAACCTGTCGAAGCAGAAGCTTCCTAGTGCTAATTGTTGCTTCTGCTGTTGTGATTCCCCAAAAACAAGTCGCCATCTCTTTCCCAATTAGGCTATTGAGTTATTGACCACACAGTAGTTGTGCTACTTAGACTTGGATGGTCGCACGGTGGCCCTGCGGTATTTTGTGTGTATTATTATCTGCAAAGAATGTCACAACTGGACCAGATTGATCACCGGCCACTGATGATCACTGCTGTTTCTTGAACCAAGTGTGTTCGTGGTCTTTCCGCTTGCATACGAAAGCCCTTGATCACTGAACACGCTTGAGACCGAGTAGCAATCACTCCCCATCGGGATGGCTTGTTACTGATTGAAGGGGATATGGAGCACTCACATGCGCGAGTTTATGCCCTTGGTCAGTAACATTTCCACCTATTGGGACCCTCTCCGATGCAGAAACAATGAAAATTGAAGACGCGGGTTGGCAGGGTTTGGATTGGAATCAGAGGAACAATGTCATGTCGATGGTGTAAGGAAATGTGCTTGATTTTGTCCTTTTCTTTCTTTTGGTAATGTTTTCAGCTTGCGATTGTTTTGGTATTTCGTTGCGTTCGAACGTTGCCTACAGTTTATTTTTCAGTTTCTTTTTATTCATATCTACGGTATGCATGCACGCACACACACGGCACGTACAGTACTGTACATACATACTATGTATAAATGAAAATACCACATTTTTTACACTTTCATCTTCCAGACACGGACCAGAAAACCGGAAATCCCTTTGTGGCGGAAATAAAACAAAATAAGCAACGGAAAGGCCAAAACGTGAGTCCAACTGGTGGAATTTTTCTCCATTGTTCTCTTTCGCTTGCTGCTGATCAGTCGGTTTCGATTTTTGATTGGCAGTGGGCGATTTCTCTACCCAGCGAGATTCGTGGTGTTTTCTCTCTCATTTTAGTTGCCTATTTTTTCTCGGTAACGGGTTACGGGTTTTCCATTAAGCCACCTTTTTGAAAGTATGGCTTGATTGAAAATTTGTCGCTCATCACGACCTTCTATTTTTGTTTGTAAAATTAAGCAAATAAAAACACCATTCAACGAGCAACAAAGTACTAGTAATTGTACGATAAACACAGGCTAAGTGCCCAATTCAAAGTAGGGTCCGCAGATCAAAAAAGCATCACTGGAACCGGAACCTCCTAAATAATGTATAACTTTAACCGCTGTAATTGAGAAGAATGGCTGACGTACTGTTGTAGTGTTACTGTATTCGAAATATTTATTATATTCGATATCCAGCGATTAGTAATGGGTTTACGAAAATTAAAAATTGGGTTTTACGATATAGCCTATGTACATAATTCCGTTTCCTGCCAGTGGTGATTGCCTCTTTTGTTTACGTTACTGTACGTCCGCCATTCCTTCTCTACACAGGGGTGGTTATGTGTGTTATATTGCTTTTGGTATTTTTAAGAAGCTTACGTACAGTACTACATTAGGGTGTTCCATTTTGGATATGAAATGTCGTTTGTGATTAAACTTTGGAACCACAGAGTAAAAACGCTGAAATTATTTTTGCAGCTGCCCACAACTACCCTATGCCTAGCCTTGTGTAAAAATTTCGTCCCAAAACTCTATTCAAATAAAAACATTAGATTTTGGTACCTAAAGTTTTGCCCACGAAAATCACAAGTTTTTGAATCGCAAATCAGTGTCCGCCTTGTCTGACTGACTTGCCAACTTTATATTTTATGTTTTCTTGAGGGCTAGCTATGTTTTAGTAATCTGAAGACTTCCTCAGCACTGGAAAAAAATTCATGGTGTGTTTTCACGTGTTGACTAGCGCTATGATAAAAATGCCACAAGAATTTCTCTGAACACCAGGTCTGATTCAATCTTGTGATTTTCGTGGGCAAAACTTGAGGTACGTACATGTTCAGAATAGACTTTTGGGACAAAATTTTTTTCCAAATGGAACACCCTGTACATAAACATGTACAGTTCAGGCACAGTGACGTACGATACACACCTATTGAGCAGTTGCGCTAAGAATTTATTGGTGGTCGGCCCGGACTGATTCCTCTGTGATTTTCAGTGAAATTAAATTTCATACAAAATGCAACCTGAAAAGTGTAATAAAGTGGATCAGCTCACTATTACCCATAATTAGCGCAACTGGTCTATACGTCAAGCGAATTAGGCAACAATAGCGAGGATGACAATATTATTATTCAACCGCAGAACCGCCACTTTGTAATGCATACAGTACATATTGGCATGGAGATTGAGATTGTGGCAAATAAGAGATAGAAAACCACCACCTCGCAAATTTGCTCCTTTAGCAGCAATCATTATTCCCACTGAATAAAATATGGCTCCTCGGATAAGCAATTACATGTAAGTAAGGAAAGGATTATGTAAATATGAAAAAAATAAATAAATAGGCCTATGTCCCCATCATAGGTATAAATTGCACAACCTTTCGCAAAAGGTTGCATGCCCTGAAACTTCAAAATCCAAGGCCATATTTTAGACCTTTGTAGGTCTTCCAAGCATAAAAATGGATATTTCGAATTCGAAGTTTCATGGTCTGTAACATTTTTGATCAAAAAATGCATGAAAAAATACTGACTCCATCTGCGTCCAATGTTCATGTACAAGCTTTTATAGGTCAGAGAGCCGAAGCAAATGTTTGATGATGTGTGGCCTGTTGACCATGATCACTGTGACCAGCTTGACACTGGCGTTGGTCGCAGTGCTATTCTCAACCAGTCTCTTAATCCCTTCAAAAACTGACAGCCCATCAACATTCACTTCAACTTCACCAGTCTCTTCCCAGACCACACCGTTCACTCCTTCACCAAAGAAAACTTCTGGCCCTACCACAATACCAGATCATACCACAACCCAACCAATGTCAACCATAGCTGGTTCGTCTCCAGAACAAACTCCTACTACAGTACCAAGTTGGACTTCCCCAAGCAGTGTGGCCACCAGTCCTAACAGTACAGATACAAGCAGGAAAACCAGCGATGCCAGTACAGATGGGTCTTCCCCAAGTACGATCATCAGCCCTATGAGTACAGATGCAAACATTTCAACCGAAGCTTCAACTCTTGAAACCAGCGATGCCAGTACAGATGGGTCTTCCCCAAGTACGATCATCAGCCCTATGAGTACAGATGCAAACATTTCTACCGAAGCTTCAACTCTTGAAACCAGCGATGCCAGTACGGATGGGTCTTCCCCAGCACCAATCACCAGCAGCATTACTCCAAGTATATATTTGAACATTGAAATAAAGAGTAGGTATGTACAGAGCGACCAGTGCAAAGTCTGTGACTTCATTCTTCACAGTAAAAAATTGAAAATCCAGCGTTTGAATTTGTACTGTACGTTTTTTGGTAGTCAAATGCACTCATCTCAGACTAGACTTACCCAACCAACTAATTGCTTTCAGCCACCGCAGGAAATACATGTTCATTCTACTTCTCACATGGTAGAGCCAAATCAGAGGATACATTCACACCTTTCAATCCCTGTAGCAGTAAGAATGGCTCTGCACTTGATTGTAAAGGAATATGCACATGCAGCAATTTTCCTGTTGGCTCAACAGTCTACTACAATTTGACTGAAGCGAAGTGTCGCCTTAAAGCTGGTCAACCATGGCTGAACATGTTTGCAGCGGCAGCCAGGGGCAGGGGTCCAGGCAAAGAGTGCCAGAACTGCACATTTAATGCAGCGGGAGACCCTGGAATGATATCACTGAAATGCATTGCCCCAAATTATGTTGTGCTGAATCCATGCTATCAGAATGCCATCGGCCACAGTATCAACATTACAGATCTCACCTTGCTCGCCTGTCCCAATGAATGCCTCATAATAAAAAACCCAAATCCTACCACTGTACAAACTTCCAACACAAGCATCACTACTTTGACCCCAAGTCCCAATACAACTGCAAGTAAGAAAGCTACTGCTACCCTTAGCTTTTCATTGTTCTGTCAGCTGTCTCTGCTTGTAAAAATTTCAACCCTTTGGCAAATGTACAGTAGAAGTCAGTGGGTCACTCTGGCAATACAGTAGAAAAAGTCAGCATTTCCATCAACAATTGTTGATATACTTTACAGTAATATCAATTTGCTTTCAGCCACTGAAGGAAATACATGTTCATTCTACTTCTCACATGGTAGAGCTGAGGCAGAGGATACATTCACACCTTTCAATCCCTGTAGCAGTAAGAATGGCTCTGCACTTGATTGTAAAGGACGATGCACATGCAACCATTTTCCGGTTGGCTCAACAGTCTACTACAATTTGACTGAAGCGAAGTGTCGCCTTAAAGCTGGTCAACCATGGGTGAACATGTTTGCAGTGGCAGCCAGGGGCAGGGGTCCTGGCAAAGAGTGTCAGAACTGCACACTAAATGCAGCAGGAGACACTGGAATGATCTCAATGAAATGTGTTGCCCCAAATTATATTGTGCTGAATCCATGCTATCAGAATGCCACCGGCCACAGTATCAACATTACAGATCTCACCTTGATCGCCTGTCCCATTGAATGCCTCAAAATAAAACCCCCACTTTCTACCACAGTACAAACTTCCAACACAAGCATCACTACGTTGACCCCAAGTCCCAATACAACTGCAAGTAAGCAAGCTACACCCTTGGATTTTCATTGTTTTTTCACTGCTACAAAAGATTTCAAACTCTGGGTAAACGTACCTACAGTAGAAGTTAACCAGCTCCGTAAGGCCCTGACCCGCAGGGCCCGCGGGTCACCCGCGGGTCACCCACGGGTCACCCGAGGGTCACCCGCGGGTAACCCGAGGGTCACCCGAGGGTCACCCGCAGGTCACCCACGGGTCACCCGCAGTCATTGGTTGGATCAATAATTTTCTTCTTTTCCGCCGGCGCTTCTATTTGGTTCCGGATGACCCTCAGGTGACCCTCGGGTGACCCGCGGGCCCTGCGGGTCAGGGCCTTACGGAGCTGGTTAAGTCACTCTGGGAAATGTACGTTAGAAGTTAGCATGAAGTCAGCTTTCCATAAACAATTGTTAAAGGGGGGCTCGCATAAAAAAGTTGTTGTCGCGAAATAAAAAATAAATCGTCAGAATATATGCAATTTTTAATGACAAATTTAAAAATAAAAAGAAAATTTTAAAAATTATTCCTTAACAGTCGGTTTTTACACGCATTTGAAGGTTTTGGAGGTCCCTTAGACCTTAAAAACGTCCGATATGTAACTTCTTAACCCCACTATCAGATTCCCCATTAAATTTGCTACAAAACCATACTTCTTTTTCCCTAAAGGTGGAGCACGTATACATCAAAGTAGTCCAAAACCAACCACAGGTTTGCCCTTTTGGCTACTGTTCCAGAACATCAGCTTATACTGATTGTATGAGAAAAAGCTGGACTTGCAGTCAGTTTTTTTTGACACATGACATACTTATAGTGACCATCTCTGATAAAGAACACATGAATGGTTTTGTAGCAAATTTAATGGGGAATCTGATAGTGGGGTTAAGAAGTTACATATCGGACGTTTTTAAGGTCTAAGGGCCTCCAAAACCTTCAAATGCGTGTAAAAACCGACTGTTAAGGAATTTTTAAAATTTTCTTTTTATTTTTAAATTTGTCATTAAAAATTGCATATTTTCTGACGATTTATTTTTTATTTCGCGACAACTTTTTATGCGAGCCCCCCTTTAACATAACATCCACGTATTTTTTGCTTTCAGGCACCGCAGGAAATACTACATGTTCATTCTACTTCTCACATGGTAGAGCCAAAGCAGAGGATACATTCACGCCTTTCAATCCCTGCAGCAGTAAGAATGGCTCTGCACTTGATTGTAAAGGAATATGCACATGCAGCAATTTTCCTGTTGGCTCAACGGTATACTACAATTTGACTGAAGCGAAGTGTCGCCTTGCTGCTGGTCAACCATGGCTGAACATGTTTGCAGTGGCAGCCAGGGGCAGGGGTCCAGGCAAAGAGTGTCAGAACTGCACACTAAATGCAGCGGGAGACCCTGGAATGATATCACTGAAATGCATTGCCCCAAATTATGTTGTGCTGAATCCATGCTATCAGAATGCCATCGGCCACAGTATCAACATTACAGATCTCACCTTGCTCGCCTGTCCCAATGAATGCCTCATAATAAAAAACCCAAATCCTACCACAGTACCAACTTCCAACACAAGCATCACTACTTTGACCCCTACAACTAGAAGTAAGCAAGCTACACCCTTGGATTTTCATTGTCTTGTCACTGCTTACAAAAGATTTCAAACTCTGGGTAAACGTACCTACAGTAGAAGTTAAGTCACCCTGGCCATGTAGTATGTACATGGCCGCCATGTAGAAGAAGTCCGCATTCCATAAACAATACTGTTGACATATCCATCCACGTATATTTTGCTTCCAGGTACAAAAGGAAATACATGTTCATTCTATTTCTCACATGGTCGCGCCAAAGCAGAAGATACATTCACGCCTTTCAACCCCTGCAGCAGTAAGAATGGCTCTGCACTTGATTGTAAAGGAATATGCACATGCAGCAATTTTCCTGTTGGCTCAACGGTGTACTACAATTTGACTGAAGCAAAGTGTCTCCTTGCTGCTGGTCAACCGTGGCTGAACATGTTTGCAGTGGCAGCCAGGGGCAGGGGTCCAGGCAAAGAGTGTCAGAACTGCACACTAAATGCAGCGGGAGACCCTGGAATGATATCACTGAAATGCATTGCCCCAAATTATGTTGTGCTGAATCCATGCTATCAGAATGCCATCGGCCACAGTATCAACATTACAGATCTCACCTTGATCGCCTGTCCCAATGAATGCCTCATAATAAAACCCCCACTTTCTACCACAGTACAAACTTCCAACACAAGCGTCACTACTTTGACCCCAAGTCCCGATACAACTACAAGTAAGAAAGCTACACCCTTGGATTTCATGGTATTGTCACTGCTTATAGAAGATTTCAAACTCTGGGTAAATGTACCTATAGTAGAAAGAAGTTACACACTCTGGCAAATCTACATAGAAGTCAGCATTCCATAAACAATTGTTGACATAACATCCACGTATGTTTTGCCTTCAGGCACCACAGGAAATACTACATGTTCATTCTATTTCTCACATGGTAGAGCCAAAGCAGAGGATACATTCACGCCTTTCAATCCCTGCAGCAGTAAAAATGGCTCTTCACTCGATTGTAAAGGACGATGCACATGCAACCACTTTCCTGTTGGCTCAACGGTGCACTACAATTTGACTGAAGCAAAGTGTCGCCTTAAAGCTGGTCAACCATGGCTGAACATGTTTGCAGTGGCAGCCAGGGGCAGGGGTCCAGGCAAAGAGTGTCAGAACTGCACACTAAATGCAGCAGGAAACCCTGGAATGATATCGCTGACATGCATTGCCCCAAAGACCATTGTGCTGACTCCCTGCTATCTGAATGCCACTGGCCACCATATCAACATTATAGATCTCACCTTGATCACTTGTCCCAATGAATGCCTCATAATAAAACCCCCACTTCCTACCACAGTACCGACTTCCAACATCACTGCTATGACTTCCAGTCCCAATACAACAACAAGTAAGCAAGCCACACCATTGGGTTTTATTGTCCTGCCAGCTGTCACGGTTTACAGTATAAAAGTTCCCTGGGAAATGTTCAGTAGAGTTAGAAGTAAAGTTAGCCTTTCCAATGTTCATATCCTATGTATTTGCTTCAGGTACTTCAGGCACATGTTCATTCTACTTCTCACATGGTAGAGCCAAAGCAGAGGATACATTCACGCCTTTCAATCCCTGTAGCAGTAAAAATGGCTCTGCACTTGTTTGTAAAGGACGATGCACATGCAACAATTTTCCTGTTGGCTCAACGGTGCACTACAATTTGACTGAAGCAAAGTGTCGTCTTGCTGCTGGTCAACCATGGCTGAACATGTTTGCAGTGGCAGCCAGGGGCAGGGGTCCTGGCAAAGAGTGTCAGAACTGCACACTAAATTCAGCAGGAGATACTGGAATGATTTCGCTGACATGCATTGCCCCAAATATCATTGCACTGACTCCCTGCTATCTGAATGCCACTGGCCACCAGATCAACATTATAGATCTCACCTTGATCACTTGTCCCAACGAATGCCTCATAATAAAACCCCCACTTGTTACAACTACTACATCTGGCTCAACCAACTCCAAGTAACTTCTGCCTGTTTTCAGTTGGCTGGCTTTAAGATCTATTCAACAAAGTGGACCATTTTCATGACTCCTATAAACTTTCTTAATGCAATACTATAAAGCTTCATGTATAACCCCCTTTAAATGTAACCCCCTATAATCCCCTGAAATTGGCGACTAACGATTTTTTCCCCCAGAGGTTTAAAGTTATACAGTATGCTATGTCTCTGCCACAGATAGCACTCCCTCAAAAATCATTGAGTGTGCCTTCCTGCGGTTTTTCCGTGAACTATGTACCAATCAAATTTGCATAGCAGTGATGTATAGGAGTACTGTACATGTAATGACTGCAAAACGGCTAAAATGCCAACAAGTTGGTGGTCGACAGTGCAAGTTTGTTTCTTCTGTTTTCACATCTTTTCACTTTCCTCTCTGTTCTGCTTTCTCACCTGAAAAAATTGCACACTACTAGTACTTAGCACTCAGCAGTCCATGTGTGTTATCGCAGCAAAAACCTTTTTCATTTTTCAGATGAACATGAAAATCACTATTTTTTCATTGACATTGACCTGTCGAGCCAGTTCATGCACTCCTATACATATCACTACCATGCAAATTTGTCTATGGTAGTTCACGGCGAAGAACACAGGAAGACATATGCGATGGAATAGGCTGGCAAAGTCAAAAATTACAGTAGGTATGCTCCAACACCACCCAATTGTCATTTCCAATTGCCATTGCCATGCCCACCTCACAAAAAAACCAAGAAGAAACCCGTCATAAAGCTTAGAACATATACTCATTTTGGCTACCTTATGTACAGGAGCTCCATTCAGCCTTTGGTGTACCATACCTACTGGAGTCAGTGTAAAAATGGTCGACTTTTGTTTTTATTTCCAAAACAATAAACCATCTGAATGTCATTCATTATGCTGGATGATTGTTTTCTACAGTTTACAGTAGCAGTGGCTGAGCAAAAAAATAAAGGATGAAGTGAACTATGCAAAGTGGGGTACATAAATATTTCTTTTTGAACTCTCGCCGCTTTTGTCTCCAATCTGCACTATAAAGAGAACTTTATGTTACGTGTGGTGCTAGACGTGAGTACAACTTGTGCAGTGATTTTCTGCTGCCTTTTGTATTTTTCTACAGTCATTTGTATTTCTGCTTAGTATCTGTGTGCAGGAAGGTAGTGTAGTGCCTGTCTGTCCAATTTTATCATGAGGACTTTTGTTCTTGTTTGTATCAATGTGGTCTGTCTGTGCAACAATTCAAAACATGGTGGTATGCTAGATACTTCTAATTGTTTGTTAGATGAGTTCTTTCTTTTTTGCACTAATTAGTTTTGTCCGTTCACCACACTGTTCCACGTGAATTCCATCCCACTTGGTTTTTGTTATGAAAGTGATCCGGTATTCATCATGAAAGTAAAAAATGTGTTGATGGCACAACCAAAAACATATAACCCAGTATTGGGAAGAATGGGTGACATAGTGAAAAAAGAACAGAAGTATGAAGGATACAGCCGCTTGAAGCAGCTTGAGAAAAGATAAAGTCTGTGATTGATACGCATATTGGTGACATGCGATAAATGAAAAAGCAGCAAGAAGAAGAATTACTGCACATTTTGCCCGGCTAACCTGCTACTGTACAAAGCACAAGATGGTAGTATGCATTAGTATGTTAAGAGTTGAACTCCAACTCTAACTCAAATCAATTAAAGTTGGGAAAATTTCCCAACTTTTAATCCAACTTTAACTCAAATTATTAGAGTTGAGACATGCTCAACTTTAACTCTAAACTTTAATTCCAGAATTCACCAACTCTAATTGGAATTTAGGTAAAGTCAGAGTTGATTTTAGTGAAATGTGAGCAATTTTTTATCATTTGCTTGCCATTCGCACCTTACTTAGCTAAACTTGCAAATAGGCAGAGAAAATTTATGCATGAGCGAAGCAAGAAGAATCATTTGAAGTCTCGGCCGACAGACCAAATCACAACAAGTCAAGGCCAATGCAAATTGACCATTACAGCATTGGTGTGATGCAATGCAGTCACTCCGTTTTGCAGCTACAGCGTCAACCAAAGGCTCATTCGAAAGCCCAAGGGCAGCAAGAAGCCCTTTGATTTTTGATCTGATCAGCTGATCACCAATACAGTAATCGATCGACAGCCGATATTTCAGTAACTAAAGCACAATGGTAACTAAAGCGCAAGTGCGCAAAAGGGTTGCCAATTCTGCAAAAGGGTTGGGATGCGCAAGTTTTGCCAGACGCGCATGGCAAGTGTTGCCAGATTCGCTGAGTTTTTATCCTTTGTTGCAGCAGAGTTCATGGACTCTTTGTTCGCCTGCCTGAACCTGAGGCTAAGTTTTTAGTCGGGTTTTCTACTGTGCGTATATGTGCAATTCTAGTAGTACGTGTTTCGATGCCAAACATAAATCAATGCATGTCCCATCGATTTAGATTATAGTCCAGCCATGAAAATTGGCCAAAAACTGAGTATCATCTATATGGCAGATTGAATAAGCCAAAATCAAAATATGCAATTTCTTTTGGTTATCTAAGTTTACCACATCCAAAATGTTGTTGATAGTTACATTTTTTTGGTTGCACAAGTGGTAAAGAGTCATTTTGGTACTGGCAAACCAAACAAATTGGTGAATTTCAAAGTGGTAAACTTAGATAACCAAAAGAAATTGCATATTTTGATTTTGGCTTATTCAATCAGCCATATAGATGATACTCAGTTTTTGGCCAATTTTCATGGCTGGACTATAACCTAAATCGATGGGACATGCATTGATTTATGTTTGGCATCGAAACACGTACTACTAGAATTGCACATATACGCACACCAATATACGCACAGTAGAAAACCCGACTAAAAACTTAGCTTGAACCTCTACTAGAAGTTAGAACTAGAAGTCCGTGATGATAGGGTTGCCATAAAAACATGGACCTCCAATCCAAATACACATATAGTCACCAGGACGATCAAGACCGTGCTTGACAATTTTGGCGCTCCGTATTAATATTAGTAAAACTCACATTTAAAAACAACATTACAAATAGTTTTTAAAAAAGGTTTTAAAAGCCGGTTGCTATACTTTTATAGAAAAGCCAGACTAAATAATATTAATACGGAGCGCCAAAATTGTCAAGCACGGTCTTGATCGATCGTCCCAGGTCCCAGCAACAAGCTCCTTGGTCCCAGTGACTATGCTTCTGATGGGGAGGAAGCTTTTAGCCGAGAGGAGAATATAAATTCAAAAAATTTTACAATGAAAACATGTATTGGACTTAGCTTTGTTTATTTCCACAAAAAAATTACCAATGTACTGCAAGTAATTAGTAAAAACTGGTAATTTAGTGATGGCATATTTTTAGACGGCGAATTGATGCGCAGGTTATTACCGTAACCCTTCTTAGTACGTATTTTGAGGGGGCGCGAATTCAAAACACGGATATTATGAAAAGCGAAGA